>JAPPVO010000029.1:169628269-169685927 GCA_030407325.1 Camellia japonica
AAAGTTTCTCTGTGATGTGTCCAGAGAAATTTCGTGTGGGTGATGTGTAAAATTTTCTTTGTGATGTATCTAGAGAATTTTGGAATTTTCTCTGTGATTTGTATAGAGAAATTCTCTAGATCGATGTTGAGGGACCTTAGACATTATGAAAATATTGAGCGTCTTTATGTTATAAAATCTTAATACCAGAGACCTTAAAAAAAAATCCCTTTTTAATTATTTTTAATAGGCTATTTTAGTAACTTTTTAACTTTTTACGAAAATATATACAGAAAAATAGAAAGAGTGATGTGATAACTTATAGTGACTTTTTGGCTAAAATATTTAGTCCCCAAACGAGGCATTGGCCTAGCTAAAATAGTTGTGTTTTGGAAGTTGATTGGCTTTTCTTGCAGTTGATTTGATGGTTATGAGAGAAAAAGTAAAATCATTATGGGTTAGATGTGATATTTTGTCTTATTGGCTATTTTAATCTACTTTATTTTTCAATGAGTTATTTCAACCTAACCTTCTTTCCAAATAAGATCAAAATATACCATTTATTATGTGATTATAAACTTAAAAATATATATAATTTTTATAATTAAAAAGAATAATTTAATTATATTTTAAATATATCTCAATGAGTATATCTATAATTTATCCAAAATTATTGGCAGTTGATGGATGCCATTCCCTTTTTTTATGTTATTGGAGTTTTTATTTATTATTATTATTAGCTTTTTTTCATGTGAATTTTTTAAAAAGGAAAATTCAAAAAGTTTTACATTATTTTTAGCTTCTACGTGAATTTTTTTTTTATTAAAGACAAGAAAATTATCAAAAATCTTTTTTTTAAAAAAATATTTTTTTGATTTTTAGTGAACCTTGTATTAGATTTGTTTTTTTTTAAAAAAAAAAAAATTCTTTTTAAAATCCTTCTATATTAGATGGACTTGAAAAATAAAAAATTCTAACACGCAATAGAAAAAAAAATCATTAAAAAGAAAAAATAATAATAAATATATATTTTAACTAGGGGTGATTTGGGATGTTCTAAATAAATATACTTTTTAAATTTTTATAAAAAAAAATGTATAAAAAAGTAAAGAAAGTTGGTAGAAAAGTAAAGAGGAGATGTTGATAGATATTGACCCAAATAAGTGTATGTATGCAAAAAAAAAAAAAGTGTAGTTTTTTAATGCATGCCAAACAAGCACTAGATCTCAAACTCAATCATGGCCTAATTAGTTCGGTTTGGGTTTATGTGGAAATTTTACACTAAATTGAATCTTGAGATTTTGTATATTGATGAATTAAAATTGACCATTGATTTATCAATTTTTAAATTTAACGTAAATGATGGATTTATAGAAGATTTTAATTGTCCGTTTGAATGGAAGTGCATTTGAAATGTATGAATTTGACTTTAATTACTCAAATTTAAATTTTATACTTTGCATATGAATTTAAAAATTAAATTAAATACACTATCTAAAAAATTAAATTAAATAATTTTATCACGATAGATTTAAAAATACATACTATATAAAAAAGTTAAATGACATCATATTAAGAAATTTCTTATAGTTAGATGGATCCTAATAAAATATATTTATTTTTATTTAAATAATTTCATCCCAATGTACTAGCTTGCATTTTTTTGGGTGAATAGTGTTAGAAATGGTTGGAAAAATTCTGGGTACAATCAGAATTTTTTCTTAAGTTTGGTCTGTTTTTTAGGTGAGCCCCGTGCGTCGATTTTCGCGGGTCAAAGTAGTAACGCGTTCTATGCCGCGTTGTGATTCACGTGGTATATTTGGTTGCTCAAAACCATTATCGAGTGAATGGAAAACTGAAACCAAAGTGTGCTCCATGAAAATGGAGTTTTGGTGAAAAATCCTTAAAGGTTGAAAAATGGCTTGTCCCACATTGATTTGGTGGGAAGTTTTGAATGGGTTTATAAGGCATGGGATTGGAACTTGGGGTGTGCTCCAAGGGGTACCCAAGTTTTGTAGAAAGGGAGGTTATGGGCTAGACTTATTGGATCCAAAAATCACCATGCGCACGCCGCCATCTGTCCAGGCGGGCTGGGTTGGGCTTGTTCGGCCCAATACTAATATTTTTCGGCCAAAAATATTTAAATTTTATTTTATTTGGTTATAAGTGAAATCTGTCCGGTTTTATTTCAGATTCTAAATTCAAATTTTCTGGTTTGCACCTCTTCAGAAATTTTGCATTTGTTCAAATTCAAATCCGAATTGTTTAAAATTCAAACCAAACAGTGCCTACAGATTTTGTATCTGTTTAATTTAAATTGAACAAGTATGCTACCTGTTTAATTCAAAATCAGTAGCCACCAATCCATCTATAAATAAGCAGCCCTCATTTGATGAATGGATTCACAATTTTCATCCTTTCTTGCTGCTAATTCATCTTTGCATTTTGCCGCATTTATTCTATTATTTTTTCTGTCAGAAAGAGTGTATAGACTAAGTGTATTCGTTGAACAAATAAATTGTAGTGCTGCATTTATTTGTTGTTGATCATTTCATCCTAGGAAATAGATGTCCATATTCTGAAAGTACCGTGGAAATGACGAATCTATCTTAAGGACATAGTGTCGAATACTGGACTTGATCAGAATAATATTCAAGATATTAATCAAGTAAGTTATTTATTTATTTTCTGTTTTATTACTTATTTAAATCAGATTTTAATTTTGTTTATGTAACAAAATAAAATCTGTTTTTATTTATTTAATTCTTTTTCTAGTTTGATTTTTGTAATCAAACATTCTCTCTCCTTTTCTATTTTTCTTTTATATTCTATTAGTACCCAAACAAAATTAATTATTTTAATTACAGTAAAGATTGTCCAACAAATAGTACCAGCTTATATGAAAAACGCTAGACCCTCTAAGGAGATGGATGGTGGATGCCATGCCAACTGAATTATTAAACAGAAACAATGATAAACTCCACGTACCCGAGCAACCTTGTCCCATTCATTTCTAAATTAAAAAGTTTAAATTCTTTAATATTTAAATAAATTTGGATTAACTTTTGAGATAATTGCACTTCGAATTCTTACACTTTGTACTAAATCTCACTTTGGCCTCTACACATGAAATCATGATAGTCAACATCCTTCACTCCTAGTCATATGTCACTTTGGTCACTACACATGAAATCGTAACAATTAACCCCTTGTATTTTTGCTCAAATCCCACTTTAATCTTTACACAAGTGTTAATGTCTCTTTTCTGTTATTTTATTTTAAAATCTTTAACAAAATCCAATCTTGTGATTACGAAATGAGGGTAAAAAAGAAAAATCATCCATATATATCACCAATACACTTTGTCTTACGGGATAAGTACGTGAGAGTTATATAATATTATATATATGTGTTCGTATGTTAAAAATTGTGATGAAGACACAATAAAATAGAACTTTTGAAATAATAAAAATTGTGACAAAGAAATCAAAGAGAAAGGAAGATGAATAGACAAAAGATTGTGTTATTGTGAAAAATAGAGTTTCGTGATTGCAATTTATAGAAAATTTTAATTCATGTTCTTAATGGTTCACAATCTGCGTTTTGTTTTAGTCTAATAAAATCATAAGTTAATATAAATTTTGGAACAAAGTGTGTATTGGTAAAAAATATAGATGATTTTCTTTTATTACTCTCTTGTCGTATGCATATTTTTGTCACATGATTAGATTCTATTAAAGATTTAAACAATTGAATAACAGAAAATGAACATTGATACTGGACCAAAAATACTTGACTAGGAGTGAGATTTAACCAAAAATATATGGAGTTAACTGTCACAATTTCATGTGTAAAGATTAAAGTGAGATTTGACTAAAAGTATAGAGAGGTAACTATTATAATTTCATGTATAAAGACTAAAATAAAATTTGATGTAAAATATAAAAGTGCAAAATGTAATTTATCCTAATTTTTGAAAAGCTTTATGTTACAATAATAATGACACACAGAAAATGGATTGTTTTCTATACCCACGATACTACCTAAACTAGCAGCGGTTTTACAACTACACTCAAATAGTACCTAGTTTGAGTGAACCAGCCACTGAATCATTTAAAATCTCTTTTTACTCTAGTTAATCTAATATTATATTCCTAGCACATAGATATATATATATACATATTCTATAAACCAAAACCCACCTCAATCTTCTTATACACACCCATATATACCAAAACCCCCTCAATCTTCTTACACACACCCATATATATAAGTATAGGAAACCCTTCATACCTCAAAATATCAAACACTCAATCTAAAAAACTTCAAGATCTTTTTCTCTCCTTTAGATCTATCTTTGTCTTTGTCATTTTATATATTGAAAGTGACCATGTCTGGCCTGGTGGATATGTGGACTAGTGAGCTTGCCAAGCTGCGCAACAACAAAGATCGAACCATTTTCGAAGCTGGTTCGAGCCCAACCACTCCTGAGTCGAGCCAAGTGGTTCAAGCACAGAAAAAGAGTTCAACCAACTTGGCTAGTGTCATGCCCAAACTCAACTTGCCCTTGTTGACTTACTCTGAAGCTTCAGTTTCTATGCTTGTTGAATGTTTTAGTCCTTGAAAAAATACTAGTTTGTCATGTTTTCTTTCCTTTGTGAATTGTCGTCATTTGATTTGGTGATAATTTGTTGTCACCATTGCAGAAGTGTCGACGGAGTTTTGTTGAATTAAATAAATAAATCTATAGACTATATGTGAAATGTCTCTCCGTTTATCATTCAAAAAATTATGGATAAATTATGTAAATAGTTCCTATACTTTACATGATGTGTCAATTTGGTCCTTGTAATTTTAATTTGCTCGATTTTGTCTCTTAATTTAACGGATTATGTCATTTTAGTCCAATAAATAACAATTAAATTAATTTAACGAAATGTCAAATAATGTGTCAATTTGGTCTCTGTACTTTACACGATGTGTCAATTTGATCCATGTAATTTCAATTTTCTCGATTTTGAAAGGGATTAAATTGATATATTGTGAAAAATACAGAGACCAAATTGACATATTATTTGACTTTCCGTTAAATGGTGGTTGGTTTTCCTTTTGGGCAAAATAAGCACAAAAGGACAAAAAAAATCAAAAAATCACAAAATGACAAAATAAGCAAAAAGACAAAAAAAATACACCATTTCAAAGCCAAAAAGCCAAATAGGAATACCAAACGACTAAAAAAGTCATAGGCTAAAAAAGTCAAAAAGCCAACTAAAAAAATCATTGTCAAACGAAGGCTTAACAACTGTTATTTATTAGACTAAAATGACACAATCCATTAAATTAAGGAGCAAAATCGAGCAAATTGAAACTATAAGAACCAAATTGACACATCATATAAAGTACATGGACTATTTGCATAATTTACCCATAAGTTTTTGAATGATAAACGGAGAGACATTTTACATATAGATTTACTTATTTAATTCAACAAAACTCCGTCGACACTTCTGCAATGGTGACAGCAAATTATCACCAAATCAAATGACGACAATTCACAAAGGAAAGAAAACATGACAAACTAGTATTTATATCCTGGTAAATAAAAAAGATTAAAATATATTAAATGAGATACTTTTTATGTTCTAACTATCTATCAAATGAGAAATTTTATATGCTAGGGGGGTACCATGTGGCATTATCAAGTGGTATATTTTATCAATCACAAATACATATACTACCAATCAAAAATTCCTCCTATCAAAGATAAATCAATGTCCAATTTATAAAAACAGTACTACTACATCCACACAATTTGCTCTGTCCAAAGATACACAATTGAGACTCTGATTAGTAAGTCTCTTGTTTCGAAAATTCTTACCGGTTAAAGTTTCAATTGTGTACATTCGGGCTGAGTAAATTGTGTGAATAAATCATTAATTTTATAAAAATTTGTACTAAATTATTGATTTAAAGAAAATAATATACAATCCCACTTTGCACACCCATTTTTAGATTTAATGACGTGTAAGTGATATAATTAGTTGAGGATTAAAAAAGATATAAAAGAGAGTATTACCTTTAATATCCTAATTGCACTACAACAAAATACACAATTGGCGACTAAAAGTTATTTTTTCGTCGCTGAAAGTATGGTTTTTGGCGACTAAAATGGAATTAGTCGCCAAAGTTGCTCACTTTTGCCGACTAAAACAGTTTAGTCGCCGAATGCAATGGGTTTAGCGACTAAAAGTCAGTTTAGTCGCCAAATATAAGGGTTTTAGCGACAAAAAAAATTTTAGTAGCCAAAGGTTGGGTTTTTTGGCGACTAAAACCATTTGGTAGCCAAACGTTAAGGTTTTGGCGACTAAAAACCACTTTAGTCGCTGATTGTACCTGTTTTGGCGACTAAAAAGTTTGGTCGTTGAAGGTCAAGCTTTTTGGCTACCAAAAAAAAATTAGTAACTAAAAACAGGTTTATGGCGACTAAAATTCACTTTAGTAGCCAAAAGGTGACGTTTTTGGCGACTAAAAACAGGTTTAGTCGCCAAAAGAGTAGGTTTTTAGGCGGAACAGTTGTTTTTAGCGACGGAAAATTATTTAGTAGCCCAAAAAAAATAGAATTGGCGACTAAATAATTTTTTTAGTCGCCAAAAGTGAGGTATAATTTTTTTTAATAAATAATTTATTTTTTTACATAAATTATATTAAATATATATAATTATATTTATATATGTAGTTTTGTATTAATGCTGTGAAAGTAATATATAAATAATATAAGTTGCAACTATAATCATAAGATGGTTCAGTGGCATAGTGGGGTGGAGTGAGTGGTTAAGGTTTGGAACTATACTTGGAGGTCTGATGCACGAAGGGCAAATTTTTTTTTTTCAAAAATGCTTTTGGCGACTAAACATTGTCGTCGCCAAAAGATTAAGCATTGCCGACGAAAATAATAGTCGCGAAATGCATAAATAATAAAAAAAATAATTCACTATTGGCGACTAAGAGTTTAGTCGCCAAAGGTATAATTTCCAAAATGGAATTGACTATTAGCGACTAAATTATTGGTCGCTAAAGACCACCTTTTTGCCGACTAAAACAGGTTTAGTCGCCAATTCCTTCCACGACCATTTATTGGCGACAAAGGCAGCGACTAAAATTTTTTGTCGGGGAAACCAAAAACTCACCTTTTAGCGACTAAAAATGGACCTTTGGCGACTAAAAATTTAGTCGCCAAAGGTGATTTTTCTTGTAGTGTTAATTGATTGGATCTAATTTTTTTTATCTTAAATAACAATACTCTTGATTTAAAATATCATGTAAATAATAACATATAGTGATTGAGCCTACAATAATTGTCATTATGATTCTTTGTTTTAATTGAAGAGTCCTATAGCATTGTACTAGTTATATTCTGTTATTATAATCATATCAAGACTTTAGCTGAATTTTCTTTTTAACAATTTATTTATAATCAGCCGTTTTTTCAAATTTAAGATAATGAGAGATACATATAGGGACAAATTACCCAGAAACCTTTTTTGAAAAATATGTGTTTTATTTAATTCCAAAACTTTTTAGATAGACTTAAAAGTCTTATATCTATTTATCTTCTTCACACTTTCCTAGACCTTGCTTTTTGTCTTTATCTCTCTTTTTCTGATATCGGCAACGACGACGAGCATGCCTTCGTTATTTTCTTTATCTTTCTAATCTACAATCGCTGGCGATCGCTGACCACCATTAATTGGAGTCATGTGCAACCACCGAGCACCAATTCCTTACTTCGTACTCACCAACGGCGAAAGAGATAAGTTTCCAACGAACAAAATGAGTAGATCTACTCAAATCTATTGTAGATCTACGTTAGATTCGGCTAGATTTAAACCAAAAAAAGTTGTCGGAGTATAAGCATCTTTCTATATTTGTCTCTTTCTTTCGATCTCTCGGTTTTAATACTCATTCTGTACTACACATTTTTATTTTCCTACTATAATGGAGACAATTTTCAAGTTCTGAAAAAGTTGTTTTTGAGTTTTAATTACAAGCGGTGAAAATTGTAAAATTTTACAGTTTCAATTTTTTTTTGGTGCTGAAATGAATTATTCTGTAAAATTTTACAATTTCATAACTTTCTTTAGAATTGTAAAATTTTGTAATTTCATAACATGTTTTTCAGTTTGATTAATAAGAATAAATATTTAATAGAACCATATTTTGAAACTGTAATATTTTGTTACAGTTTCTAACTTGCTTTTCATTTTGATCAATATTAAAAATTATTTGTTTAAACCCTACAAAAATTGAAAATAACATGTCTTATTTCCATTGTCGTTGTTTGTTGTTCCTATGTTTTTTTCTTCTTTCAGTTTATCAATATTTAACATATTTTGCTATGTTTTTTCATTTTAATTTCTCAGTTTATTCTTCTTCTTTTTTCTAGTAATATTCTAGACATTTCGGTGAGTCTCAAATGATATTCTTGACATCCAGCAAACATTCTAGACATTCCGATAACTTCTGATGACATTCAAAACATTCCGGCAAATTTTCAGTGATATTCTGGCTACTTCCTGGTGATGTTGAACATTCTGGTGAGTCTCCGATGACCGTTTAATAGAAGCCCAACAGTGGTGAAATATAGTAGCGTCTTTAAATTTATTTATTTTTAAAAAAAATAAGATTTTTTGGTATCAATTAAAAATATATAGGACTAATTGGTACAAGCGTTTTGTTTTGGAATTAGATGGATTTTGAACTTTATGTATGAGATTTATCAGTAAGTTCCCCTAGATATAGTATACGTGTAATTTTATTTATATATCACAGAAAATTTCAATAGACACTATTTATATCGTGCAAAAATAAATTTTTAAATGAAAAAATCAAATATTTTGATATCTATATATTATATAAAGAAAATAGAGTTTTTAAGAATATTGATTATGGGAGTTTCAAACTCCAAACTGATTTTGTTAATTTGTTAATTTTTAAAGAAATTAAAAAAAAAAATCTATTGGTTAGCTCCTTGAGTCAAAAAACCCAAAAAAAAAAAAAAAACGATTTTGAATTTTAAAATTCAAAACAATATGATAAGTCATCCTCACTCCTTTCAAAAATAACGTTGATCAAAACAATTCAAATAAAGAAACAATAAAAGCACTAATTATCTATGATTTTAAATTTCAAAATTCAAAATAATATGGTAAGCCACCCTCATGGGAAATTCTATTTCCACACACTCTCTTATCTTTATATATATAATTTCTCAATGCACACTCTTATAAAATTGGTTTTATGTTTTTGTTCTTAGTTCACACCTCACATGTTCCAATTATACCCTAAACTAACATCCTTGTATGCATACCACTTAAACCATTTGTTCCATAGAGAATCAATGGTGTAGACCCATTTTTTATTCCACCTACCTTGAAAACACAGCAACATTTTTTTACAAGAAATCCCTCAGCAAATCGCTCTATGAATCTTCAAATTATACAACAAACTACCTCCTTTAATATAAATCTAAAACTTTAAAAGACCAATCAAATTAAAAATTCAATAAAATTCTCTCTTTAGAATACCCAATATTCAATCTTTTTTCCAGCTTGGCCAACTCCTCTCAAAATGTAATGATGCAAAGGTTAGCCTTTCTCTTTGCTAATAGTCCAAACTTATTTCAAGTTTGGTTGTTTTTATTTATTTATGGTAAATTTCTGTTTTCGTGTATTTTTTCCCTATTACTTTTTTTTCCAATGTATTTTTTTTCCAACTGAATTGATAATAAATATATATCTGTTTAACTATCTTTGTTTTGGGAGTTGATTTGAAGATTTATTTTTATTTTTTTGGGTGGATGTTTCTGTATTTTTTATATTGTTGTTATTATTTCTTTTGATATATGTAAATTGATAAATATAGTTATGAGTTTTTTCTTTTTTTTTAGAATAGGATGTCTTATATTGTTGCTTATGATTTGGTCATTTTTTTTAATTTCTTAAACAAAATTTTCAAATTTTTTTATTTGTAACAAATTAAAAACATTTAATTGACTTTCCAATCAATAAAGAAAATTTTAAATAATGAACACTGTTCCATAATTTATGATTTTTTTTAAAAAAAATTAACACCTATATATGGAATAAGAAAGCCTAAAATCACACGATTTTTTCATTTTTCATTTTTAACTCCTTAAAATTTTAATGGTACCTTTTTATTTCTCCAACACTGTCTTTTTATATTTGCAAAGATAAAAAACTAGATTAGAGTTGCACAAGTAGTTAGTAGAGGTGGTGAGCATAGCAACAAGGAGGATGATGAGCTCAGCTAAAGTATTATTTGGTAGGTTTGGAAAAAGTGAATATTACGTTAAAAAAAAAATAGATAGTTTAGGTGATGAATTGATTTATAAAACTAATGTGTGGTTGAGATTTATTTAAAGTGTGAAGTTTACTATATTAAAATTGAATATGGATCATATATTGTTTTTTTATATGTAATTTTGGATACTTTTGTATAACTATAAAAAAAATTATTATGATCACATGTATTTATTTTTAAACTAATTTTGCTAATTTTTTAATTCTTAAAGAAATAAAAAGAAACATCTATTGGTTAGTTCCTTGAGTCAAAAAACCAAAACATAAAAAACAAAAAAGGCTATAATTATTTATGATTTTGAATTTCAAAATTCAAAATAATATAGTAAATCACCCTAACTCCACTCTCACCATTTTCGAAAATAATATAAAACCTAAAACTTTAAAAAAACAACCAAATTAAAAATTCATACAATTCTCTCTTTAGAATATCCGGTACTTGATCTGTTTTTCAATCCAGCCAACTCCACTCCAAATGTAATGGTGCAAAAGTTAGTCTCTCTCATTCTTTGCTAATAGTTCAAACTTATTTCAAATTTGTTTATTTGTTTGTGTTTGTGTTTGTGTTTTTGTGTGTGTGTGTGTGTGTGTGTTTTTTTTTTTTTTTTTTTGTTGATTTCTATTTTCATGTAAGTATTTTTTTTTCTCTATATGATTTTTTTTTCAATGTTTTTTCCCCAACTAAAATTGATAATAAAGTTATATCTATTTAGTTATCTTTATTTTGGGAGTTGATTTCAAGTTTTTTTTTTTGTTTTTTTTTTTTTTGTGGATGTTTGTGTATTTTTTATATGTTTGTAGTACTTTTATTTTATTTTTTATTGTTTATATTGTTGTTATTATTTCTTTTGATATATGTAAATTCATAATACAGTTATGAGTTTTTCACAGAACAGGACGTCTTACATTGTTCTTTATGATTTGGCCATTTTTTTAATTTCTTAAACAAAACTTCATTTTTTTTTATTTGTAAAAAAATTAAAAGCATTTAATTGACTTACCCATCAATAAATAAAATTTTAAATAATGAACACTATTCCATAATTTATGGATTTAAAAAAAAAAATTATCACCCATATATGGAATAAGAAATACTAAAACCACACATTTTTTTAAATTTATTTTTAACTCTTTAAAACTCTAACAGTACCTTTTAATTACCCCAATATTGTCTTTTTAAATTTGCAAAGATAAAAAACTGAATCGGAGTTGCATAGTGGTTAGTGGAGGTGGTGAACTTGGCAACAACACGAATGGTGATGAGCTCGATCGGCCAGAGTATTGTTTGGTTGAGTTTTAAAAATGTGAATATTACTTGAAAGAATAGTAGATAGTTTCAGTGATAAATTAATTTAGAAAACTAATATGTGGTTGAGATTAAGTGTGAATTTTACTATATAAAATTTGAATATGGATCATATATTATTTTTTTATGTATAATTTTGGATACTTTTGTATAACTATAAAAAATTATTGTGATCACATGTTGCTTATCATCTGATGTATTATTGTTGTATTATTGTAATGAGTTTTATTATTAATGTCTATTATTAATGTAGTGGTGACACGTCATAAAAATATGTTTTGCTATTATTATTGATAATATATTTCTTTATTTATTTTTTACAATGTTCAAAAAATAATTTATGTTCATTGTTAGTTTTTGTAGATGAGAAGTCAAAAATAAATTTTAACCAAATTCAAGTTATAACTAATTTGAGATTGAAAAGGAAAGTTCAAAAGAAATTATAATTATATATAATTTTTAAATATTTAAAAAAAATACAAAGGAAAATTGGAACTATAAATTATAATTATCAAACAACCTAATTCTATTATGAAAAAAATTAAATGAAAAATTGATCAAATTTAAATTTATAATTATTAAATATTCTTAATAAGCCATCAATTTTTTTATTTAGGTTCTAGCCTAATCTGGTCTTAAATAGTTTTCCAGATATAAATATATCATAATATTGATTAGACATATTTTAAGAAGGGTAAATTTTATTGATAGTCCTCTTGTATTTTGTCTCTTGATCGTCAATTTGGTCTCTGTAATTTCAATTAGTTTAATTTTGACCCATAATTTTATATTTTGTATTAATTTGGTCTAATTGATAATGCAAGTTAAGGTTTTTTTTAAAGAAAATAGTTATTGAGTTGGTTGAGATTAACTTCTTGAGTTGAACAAGTTTATAATTTTGTCTATAAAAGTATAACAGATGCTACTCATGTGTGTATTTTAAATAAAAAAAACACTAGTAATTATAATAATTGGACCAAATTGAGAAAAAATTATAAATTCAGAGTCAAAATCAAGCAAATTAAAATTGTAAGGACAAAAATAATACAAGAGTTAAAATATAAGAACTACCAATGTAATTTATCATTTTAAGAATAAGTACATAATTTCTTAATTAATTTTAAAGTTGTTAATAAATATACCAAACAAATATGTACATATTTCCTATTTTTGATATAATTTTTAAAAAAATATATATTTGCTAATTAAAAATTAAATAAATAGGTGGGTCTACTAACTTATGGATTGGACATGAATTAGACGATTCTTCAAGAACTAAGCTTAAATCAAGAATTATTGGCCAAAAAATCGATTCAAACTAAATTTTCTTTACTACTTTTTAGTGTTTAATCCAATATTAGAATTCCTAAATTAGCTCATATCAGTCACGAACTAATAAACTATGATATAATTTAAATATAAAATTTAAATTTATTAGGACTAGAATATGACCTACAATTTAAGGTGGCCCTATTAGATAATTTTTTCATACATAAATATATATAACTATTCATTTAATTGTTTTAAACATAAATATATAGTTTTTTTTTTTTAAAACTAAGTTCAAATTTTTTAAAGCATAAAATATGTCCATATTTCTTATTTTTATTATATAAAATACTTACAAATATCTATTCACTAATTTAATAAATAGATAGGCCAAATGATTCATATAAGTTGGGAATAGACTAAGACAATTTTTAATGATTAGGTGAAGGACAAGTTATCGTAAATCTAATATTAAGCCTAAATTTAATATCACAAGTGATTCCTAATCCATTTTTATGTAAATCTTATAATATAAGACAAATTTTTAGACTTTACAAAATATGAAAAAATTAATGTATTGACAAATATAATTTAGGGGATTTTTTTTTAAGGTCCCTCGTATTAAGATTTTATAGCATAAAGGACACTCAATATTTTCATAATGTCTAAGGTCCCTCAACATCAATTCAGAGAAAATTCGATCCAGAGAATTTCATTGAATTTTCTCTGGATACATCACAGAGAAAATTCCAAATTTCTCTGAGTTTTTGTGAATTTCTCTAAACTGGAAGGGAATTTTCTCTAACTTTTTGTGAATTGCTCTGGGTTGGAAGGTAATTTCTCTGGACTGAGAGAATTTCTCTGGGGCAGTTTATTATATCAATAGAATAGCAGATTCAACTCTACCTATTTTGTCATAGAGAAAATCTCAACAGAGAAGAATTTCTCTGGATTTTTTTGAGAAATTTTGAAAATTTCTCTGATCTTCCCCTAACCTTCCCACTCTTTAGGGAAATTTTGGAAATTTCTCTGGCATTCCCTCTCTCCAGAGAAATTCCCCCTTCTATTTACACAATAATCACAGATACAAACCAGAGAAATTTAGTCCACTCTAAAGAAATTTACTCAACCCCAAAGAAAATCCTTTCTCCATGAAATCAAAGAAAATTCAAATCCTTCACCAGATAAAATTCAAATCCTTTACTAGAGAAAATTCAAAATCTTGTACCAGAGAAAATTGAAACCAGAGAAAATTCCAAATCCTTTACCAATCAAATCCTTTATCAGTTGAATAGAAAATGAAGAATGAGAAGTGTAATATATATACTAATAGTACACAACCAAAGTAAAGTGCTCACCAGAGAAAATTCTCTTCTCTCTAGAGAAAATTGAAATTTCTCTGAACAAAATTGTTTGCTTCTATAGAATCCTTTCTCTGTGAAACCAGAGAAAATTTAAATCCTTTACCAGAGAAATTTGACCCATTTATCTTGACAATATTTACCGCGAAGTGATTCAATCAAACCATAGTTTGCAAAGAGAGTCTCCATAGACTTGTCACTCCCAAAACCTCACATCACAGCTCTGCTCTGGCAACAACGACAATTTCAGATTCCAAGAAACCAAAACGTAGTCAAGACCTAGAGCTCTTGAAATCCGACGTCGTTTCCTTCGCCTCCTCAATCGGCCTCTCTTCTTCTCTCCCAAGCTTCTCCGGCGGCTTTGACAATTCCGATTTTCGCAAAACCGGTCATCTCAAACCCAACAAAAAATCGCAGCCAAACAAGCCTTTAAAGCAACTCAACTCCAAAGGCGAAGCAAAACCAGAGCTCAACAAGAAGAGAAACAACAATGAACGGCCTAAACCTAGGGGTTTTCAACCGGTCAATAATTCAAGAGGGTTTGATAAGCTTAAGAACCTTCCGAAGCTTCCATTGATGAAACTGAGCTCGCTGGGCGTATGGTACGTCAATGAGGCTGAATTGGAGAAGAAAGTGATATCGAAGAAGAAGGTTGAGTTTGGGGATTTGGAGGAGTGGAAGAGAGCAGTGGGAAAGAGACACAGAGAGAGTGAGACATATATCAAATTTCTCTGTGATAGATGGGAGAGACCTTACACATCAAAAAATAATATTGTGGATCTCTTCTATTACTAAAAATGAGAGAGGGACTTTAGACTAATTTACCCTATAATTTACCACTATCATATGAAAAATTAAATTTACGAAACTCATAAGATGAAATATATTTATATTTTATCATAAATATAATTTTTGTGATTTATTTTTAATTTTTACCAATTAAATTATGACATGTATTTGTAATTAAGAACTTAGAGCACACAATTAATGACATAAGAATAAAAAATAAAAATAAAAAGTTTTATATGTAACTGTGATAAAAATAAATAAAATTTAATTGATTCTAAATCATTTTTACTAAATATTGTAAATAACTTTTTTAGATTATTATTTAATCTTAAAAATTAATTTTTAATTATTTATTTATACTCTGTGAATAGCACGGGTAATTATGTTAGTAAATTTATAATAAAAAGTAATTATTCGGACATAAATAGTTAAACATTTAAACAATTTATTTTTGTTCATCAATATATGTCTAAACATTTACCTTTTACTCGAAAATTATATCAGAACAAAACCAATGGTATTTTGGTATGTAAATAAAATCTCCCATGATATAATTTTAAGATTTACATCTCATTCCTTCAAATTTATAATCTTATAATAAATAATATTCTTTGACCTCGTTTGTCAACTATATATTTTAGCTAAAAAATCAAAAAATTACTATAAATTGTTACATTACTCTCTATTTTTCTATAAATATTTTTTTTAAAAGTTAAAAAATTATTAGAATAACATATTTCCAAACGAGACCTTAATCATTAATAATTTTTTATTTTTATTTTTTTACATTTTAAACAAATCTATAATTTATCGTTAAAATAACGATCTTTGATTTTGTTAAAAGATGAGATAGGAACTTAATGTATCGTTAAAATAACGGTCTTTGATTTTGTGGTGTGCACTTTTTTTTTTTTTTTTTCTCAAAATATCATCCATACATTCTGTCTGAGAGGTCGTCC
Source organism: Camellia japonica (assembly GCA_030407325.1). Taxonomy (NCBI): domain Eukaryota; kingdom Viridiplantae; phylum Streptophyta; class Magnoliopsida; order Ericales; family Theaceae; genus Camellia; species Camellia japonica. The sequence continues at coordinate 169,644,312 of JAPPVO010000029.1, forward strand.
AGGTCTGCTGCTGAGAGTTGGTCGTAAAAATCATCCCCATCCCCCATGGCTGGTTCATCGTGCCATTGATTATCTTGGTCATCTATTACTGGTGACTCGTGGGAGACGCTATGCTGATAGTTGGGATACAGACTTTCATCGATAAATGTCTCTTTGCTGAAGGGATATCCTGGGATGGCTAAGTTACAAGATATCTTCTGGTTTCTATCTTTGCAGACTAGTCGTCCATAATTTCCATTATATGCTAATAGAGGATTGTTAGCAAACTTCCTCCATTATTTGAGCTGGTCTCTGAGTGGAAATCTTTTACATGGCTAGGGTCTTCTATTGAGAAGTCCTGGGTATCCTGGAAACGTCGAGGTTCCTCTGAGATACATTTTATGTTTAGCTGGATTGCACTATATTCCCTTCCACTCTGGTAATCTGCTATCAATTATTGCTTCTACATATGGGTGATGCTCTTCCATTACAAAAAGTACTGCATGAGCAAGTTTATTCCCAAAGCTATCTGTCTAATCTGGATCTGAAAAAATTATTCTAGAGACAAAGCCGTAATCTAACAATTGTGAGGCTGTTAGACAACGCGTTTTGCCCCTAAGCTCTATCTCTAATGGTTCGAATGTTGCTAGATTTATCTGGCAAAAACAGATGCTGAAATCTAAATTACACTGGCATCGACCAAAATGTTCTGACCTCTTTTTACATCTTTCTTCTTCTAAGCAGGGCTGCTCTTCATCTTCATATGTATAAGTCCATTGATATGCTATACCAGGGCATTCAACTCCTGCTATGGAGAGTTCTTGAAGAAATTGCTGAATAGTGACTAGCTCGCTATTTCTGCTATCTTCGGCTAAGGTGTATATATAGGGTTTTAGGTCTTCTATTACTTGGCTTTTCTCACAAAAAGATCGAATGATAGAATGCTTGAAGAAATACATTCTAGCACTCAATTGTTCAAATTCTTCACAGGTGAGTTGTCTGATTTCTAGGTTAGGAAAGTAGGTAGTGGTTTTTCCTGGAGCTAATTTTTTAAGCTGGTTGGTTAGGGTTCGAATGGTTGCTCTCAATTGTTTTTCTTCGTCTCGGAGCTGGTCTAGCTCTTCACTGACCTTTTTGTCTTTATCCATAATTTTCTTGAAATTTCTGGTAAGGCCTTCACAATGTCTGCATATCTGGAGAGGATTTTGAGAATCTATATGAGGGTTAGAACTACTGCTTCCAGTACTACTGCTTCTAATTATCTGGCTAACTGGAACTCCACTAGTAGCAAGAATGGTTGACTACATCTTGTTCAATGTGTCCAGGTAATCTTTAGTTATCTGGCTAATAAAGTAACTGGTTCCTATTTGTCTTCGGGCATAGGTACTGGCTGACTCAAAATCATAAAATCCTTTATATTGAGGCGGGGGAAAATTTTTAACTAAGGGTTCAACTTCTAACCAGTCATAGTAAATACCAGGCTTGGTTCCTTTAGCTACTACATAAAAAGAAAAACTTTTAGACAAAGGTTTGTTTTGGATTTTTGAAAAATATATACTAAGAGAGTTTAGGGCTGACAGACGTTTAGCTGGGTGGTTATGGCTGTCCCAAAGGTTATCTAGAAGACACTGTTGAACTGGGTCTAGGTCTATTCCTGTTAATGGTCTAAACTTGTTTCTGTCTTCATGAATGGGAAGAGCAAATCCCCCAAAGTTCATGGTTTTGCTGTTCTCCATTATCTGCAGAAAAATTAAGCTGGTTATTTTCTTTTTCTAAATAAATTTTCCTACTTAACCAATCTGTTAACCTATTATCATTCCCTTTAATATGTTCAAACTCTACTTTATATCCTTGTCCTACTATACAGTCTAAAAATTTTGCCCATCTTCTAGTACTTAATTTGCGCTCGTTAAGTTTGTTATGAAATCTGACTATAGCTTCACAATCTGTCCTACTTATAAAAGGTTTGTGCAAAAATAATCTAAATTTATTTATTGCATATACTACTCCTAATATTTCAAAATCTAGGCTGTAATGGTCGTGTCTTTTTCTTTAAATTTTTCAGAACTATATCTACAAATACGTTCTTTATTTTTGCTATCATACTTACTAGGTTTAGCTAATAATATTGTTCCCCATCCTAATTGACTTGCGTCTGTTTCTACGACTATATATTATGATTCTAAGGGAAGTTGTAGATCTGGTAAATTTTTACAAATGTCTTTTATCTTTCTAACTAGAGCTATATCTTGTTGATTGAAATATTTTGTCCTGTAGGTGTGGTCTTACTATATAGGGGTCCTATTATTTTACTAAGGTTAGGAATGTACATTCGTGCATAATTTAAAATTCCTAAAAATGATTGTAGTTGTTTTGTATCTTCTAATTTATCAGGATAATCTGAAATTTTCTTAATTATGTGAGGTTGTAGCCTAATTTTTCCATCTCCTAATTCCATTCCTAAAAATTCTATATAAGGCTTATTTAATACCATCTTTTTCTTGCTAATTATTATTCCATTATTTATGAATTCTTCTAATGTTATATATAAATGGTCTATGTGACTATTTTTATCTGGACTGAATACTAATATGTCATCTATGTATACCAGTATAAAACTATATTTATTAAATATACTATCCATCTTACGTTGAAATATGGAAGGTGCATTTTTTAGTCCAAAAGGCATAACTAGCCATTCGTAATGTCCTTGTGGGCAACAAAAGGCTGTCCAATGTATGCTTTCCTTTTCCATTTTTATCTACCAAAATCCCGACTTGTAATCAAATTTGCTAAATATTTTTGCTGTCTGTATTCTATTTATGAGTTGATCTTTATCTGGTATATTATATCTATCGTCTTTTGTATTATCATTTAATCTTTTATAATTTATAACCATTCTAACTTTTCCTCTTTTTATCTCTGTATGATATCTAACCATAAATGCTGCGCTCTTATGCGGACTATTACTAGGTCTAATTACTCCTAAATCTAGTAACTCCTTAATCTGTGTTTTAAATTCTTCTATATCTGCTGGCGTATGATCTATTTGTGCTGATATGATCTTATAATCTTTATTTTTTATATCTAAACTGGCTAAAACTTTATTTCTTTCCCAATATTTCATGGGCTGTTCTCCTAAAATCTCTGTTGTTTCAGCTAATCTTATTATTTCATCTAAATCATTTTCTGTTCTTCTGTATACTGGTTTTTTCTTTAATTTTCCTATCTTTGCAAAAATTAACTCTAGGTTAACTGGTTGTTGAAAATCTTCTAGGTTCCAATAATCTTCCGTATCTTCAAAATTAAACTCTTCTAAATCTTTTAACTCACAATTTTCTATGTCTAAATTTTCTAAAGAAGTATTTGCTATCTCATCAGGTGTATACTTTTGGGCTAACTCGGGAAAAATGTTTCTACTAGGAAATAAAAAACTAGCGGGACTGAATCTACTCCTATGGTACCACCACGTTTCGCACGCAACTCTGATGAATGGGTTATAGTGCTAAGGGCATATGCTATGGGTGTATGTACGGTTCGTTTGAAGAAGCTAATGCGTTTTTGCTGATAAGCATGCTGCCTTGTAAACTAAGTGTGAAGTTGAGTCCTAAGATGAAAGGGTGATTTTGTCAAGTATTTCCAATCCAAACTTGAGGTAAAGGGAACGTTCGGTATGTTGAGCTTGAGAACCTAGGTGTTGAAAACTAATCTGTGCGCCATTAATGCAATGCGTATATGTCTGTTTAGTGCCATCGGCTATACTGACTAAAGCTGGGGTTGTTAAAGCTGTGCTCCATCCTGGTGGAACTATGTGTTGTTCGATGTATGATTACTGGCTCCGGTATCTATCATGGCATCTATATTAAGGGTTTTTTCTAAAAATTTAATGACACAAGCGATTTTAACTAAATTGGGTTTGGGTATAACAGGGTAATTAAATGGTAAATATGTATTATCTGACTGTGCTTGAGAGTATTGACTAAAGGGTTGAGAATTAACTAGGTTGACTAATTCTAAAGAATTCATATGCTCTTCAAAAAGTTTATCTTTTAAAGGGTACTTATTGTGAAATTGTTCTAGCTGCTGTTTAAGCTGTCTATTTTCTAGTTCTAAACATTTTATGTCAAAACTAGTCTTGGTTTCTATTTCTCGTATTTTTAATTTGAGCTCTCTTATTTTTATTTCTAATTCTCTAATTGTTAGATGCAATTCTCTGCTCTCTATACTTTGATCTTTGCTGTTATTTTCTAATGTTATCTTATGTGTCATGTTTAATTTTTCGAGACAGATTATACAATAGGTTATACTGCATAATAAACACTAAGCTCTCCTATCTTTAGCTGGAAACCAATTACAATAACTGCATCTAGTGGTATCAAATCCTAGTCCTATTTGAAAATTATGCTGACATTCAGTATCTGCATTACATTCCATCATAAAGAAAGTATCTTGAGAAGGAGGCATTCCTATTTCTTGGTTGAGTTGTCCTAAAAGATTATCTACATCTGTATCACTTTCTGAATCACTATCTGAACTTATGGCTTCTATTTGATATTCATAATCACTGACTATGCTATATACTTCTGAATCATCACTATTTATGCTAACTATATCTTCTTCTAAGTCTTCTATAATATGTAGTCTTTCTATCTATTTATTAGTATTAGGTCTTTGTCTTTTTGGGCAGTGTTTTGCAAAATGATTGGGTTCTCCATATATAAAACAATTGCACTTTTTACTATTGGGTTTTCTAACATATTTTTGTTTTCTTTTATCTTTTTCTTCTTTGGGTAATCTCTTATAATTTGTCCTATTAAAAGTTCTACTTTTCCTAATGAATTTCTATTTTTTCCATGGTTTTCTATATTTTTTCTTCCAATATTTTTCTTTTCTATATTTTCCATATTTTTTGTATTTTTTCTATTATATTTATCTTCATATTGCTGAGGAGTATATATTACACTGCTACAAAACATAATTTTGTTTTTTCAAATCTTTCTGTATTTTAACTTCTATACATTTTTCTCTGAGCTTATAAAACGTAAAAACTATTCTAGGTCCTATTCCTAAAGTTCTTTTATTTTTATTTCTCCTGTGGCTATTTTTGCTGGTAAACTTGCATAATAAACTGACCATTTATTTTCTATCTCTCTTCCTAGTTCTCCGGGTAATTTTCTAAAATATTTATTTCCCATTTATTCATCAAAACTTTTTCCAGTTCTGGTTGCTATGGCTAAATATTCTTTACTAAAAGGTACAATATATTTCCAAATTCCTAACATTATTTGGTCTAGCTCAGTTAATGCTACGCTTTGAGCGGAATCATTTCTTCTAGAAGGATCATATCCTATAAGTATTTCTTTAATAAAACTGGTAAAATTCCACGGGTTATTTCCTAATTCTTTAAGTTGTTTAATTGTTTCTTCATATTTTCCTTTAAAAGTTAAATAAATATTATAAGCTGAATCTCCTAAAAGTATCTCCATATATTTCCACATATCCGTTGATTCATAAGGACTGGTCATCCATGCTTTTACTGCATCTTTTTCCCATCTTTCTATTACTTTTTGCCATATCTGAGGGTCGAATCTGGCTAAATTTAAAAGGGTTCCTTGATTATTGACTGGTTGTAATTGTATACTTATATCTGGCTGTCTACGCTTTCCATGAAACCGATAGCTTTTATTTGGATCTGTGTGACTACATCCTGAACTGGCTAATGGTCTTCTTCCTCCTATTGCATAATGCATTGGTTCTACGGAATCTTCTATAGTTGATTGTGGGTTACTAGTTCCTGTGCTTTCTGTGTTCATGTAAAAAGTATCTTCTAAATTGGATTGTTTTGGTATTTTAAATATTTTGCTAGGATGTATTTTATCTTCTATGATATCATCTGCATATTCTGTATGGAATTCTTTGTTTAAAAATGACACTGCTTCATCATGGGTATCTCCTCTGGCTAAGTATTCATAATATCTAGCATCTAATATTTTGTTCATGTCTTCTAGGGTGAAATTTTCTAAATATATCTTATCAATATTATATATCTTATTTTGTGATATTGTTTTTTCCTTTGTCATTACATAAAACTGATTTATGACACTACGATTATCTTGATTTTCTTCCCTATCTATACTACTAAATTCATCATCTTCAAATTTTTCTGGTACTACATAAGTATACTGAGTAAATCTTACTGCATAGCTTCCATCTGCTCTTTGATATAATAAGTTATCTTGAGCGGCTAATCTCTTTTGTCCTAGAAAATCTCCTAGTTTCCAATCTAGTGCTACATTATTTTCAGAATTAAATTTTTTAGCTGGTAGTGCTTTTATTCTTTTTGCGCCTAATAACTTAACTATCTAGTCATTTGTGAGTCTATAATGAATATTACTTTCTGAGACTGCTAAGCCTAAAAATCCTGTGCAAACTAATAAATTCTTTTCTCCTTTTTTTATGTTGTATCCCCTACTTTTTATTCCTATTTTTAATCTTTTTATGAAAGGTCGAGGTTGGTAATAAAAAATCTGGTGTAAAATAAACTATTCCTCCTTTTGAATTCATATCTAACTCATAGCTGCCTAAAATACTTTGTCCTACATCATTAAATCCATCATCATAAAGACATACAAAAACTTTAGTTCCTAAATTTTCTCTAGTTAAAGCTTTAACTCCTACCACTACTAATCCTAAGTGAGTCATTTTGAGGTGTTCATTTACTGCATATTTATAGCTTTTTCTATCTATTAAATTTAGCTCTATTTTTTCATCCTCTTGAGTTACACTAATCATTTGTTCACCATAGTGTTTAAATAGATATTGTTTTTATGAATCTTACCTAGCTTATATATATATTTAGCTGGAATTAATTCTAATTTTTCCTTCTTAAATTTTTCTATTTGTTGTTCTACATCTATAAATTTTCCATTTTAATATCTTCATTCTCATTACGCTTTTTACTACTACTTCCTTTTATTAGCTGTTTAAACATTTTTATTTTCTGTAAATTCTACAGGTGGATTTTTTGGTAATTTAAGCTTCTCAAAATATCTAGCTATATTTCTTCATTTACTTGAAATTGAGATTTGTTTATTTGTCCTTCTACTCCTTTTCTTTTTTGAAGTATTATTTTCTCTAAAGAAGCTAAACGATTTTCTAAGCTGTGTAGTTATTCTGACAGATATTCAAAATTTTCACATAATCTAATAAGAAATAAAATTTCTATATTATTTTGTCTTACTGATATTTTATCTGACTGATTTATTCCTTGATAGCTACTGATTCCTTCTAGGTTATTATGAAAATCTTTTGCTTGTTTTAAAATAATCTGGTAGTCTCTATTAGCTTTCTTATCACTACTCATAAACTAAGATCTTACAAGTTGTTCTAAAATTTCTAATTTCTGTTTTAGATTATCTTGAATTTGGTTGATTTGTTCTATTTGTTTAGCTATTTGATTTATCTAACTATGAATTTTTTCAATTAGTTGTTTGAATTATAACTCTATTTGTTTTGAGCGGCTAGTATTTATAGCTGAAATTAAAGTTTCTATTGCTAGCTTGGTAGGAAATTTTTCTAAATTTAAATCTGTTCTTTTTTGTAAAATTGAACTACACTGGTCTTAGATATAATCTAATTTTTTATCTTGGTTTTTAATTATGCTGCGAGTATTACGAAGATAGTCTATGGATGAAGTAAAAAGACTACTAATTTTATCTATATCCTTTTTAATATTTTCTGTAAAATTAATCTGATAATCTACCATATTATTTAATTGTGGGTTATGTTCATTATGAAGCTGATGTGTAAAAATATCTTCAAAATTACAACGAAACTTATTTTTATCTATATTAAGGCGATGGTTATGGTTGCTGAGTTCTAAATCTAGATACTTTACTCTTTTCATACACAAAATTAAATCCTATTTTAAAATTATTAAAAGCTACTATAACATGAAATTATAACTAAAATGTCCAAAAATAAAAACTACTCTATTTCCATAAGCAAAATGCATAAACTAACTTAAACTGTCCTAAAATCGAACACTGCTCTGATACCAATTTTTTTGGGGGGTGATGAGTTAGTGGTCTACCACTATTTTGAAATTAGCTTGAGAATTATCTAATTAATTCTACAGTTATGCTAATAGGTCTTCAAGCTGTTGCTATGGCTAGCTTTAAGGCTTCTTGTTTTACAGTTAGCTGTCTATTTATTTGAGAAATTTTTAAACTGTAATTTTCTAGGGATCTGCCAGAGGCTAATGATAGAGAAACTGATATCTTAATTTTTATCTTCTAATTCTTGTATAAGTTCAGTACTAATTTTGATTTTAATCCTACGTTTTCTTCTAAGGGCATAAAGTTTGATTTTTTAAATTCTTTTTATAGACAATATTTCCTTAATATTTCTACTCGGTTGCTCTCCTTTTATTCTAAAATTCTTTTTCTTTCGCAAAACTATTTTTAGGCAATATTTGTTTTCATTACATGTACTCCCACCTTGAAGTTAGCCTCGTTCAAATAGTATATTTTTATTTTCTAATTTTTACCTTTCCCTTTCTGCCTACAATTTGCCCTCCAACGTCTAACCATGGCTCACACGGGCTCTTCAGCTAAGGTCACCAATAATAAAATAGAAAATAGCAGATACTACGAAGGTGCAAAGCATGTAATATTAATGAGCAAAAAGCATTCCATAAATAGTTTTTCCAAAAGAAAATAAATTTTTAGAATAGAAAAGTTACCCTTTTGAAATATTTAAAGAAAAAGAGAAACTACTCACACTTCATATTAATAAGAAATATACTTACAAAGATTATATTACAGATTCTGAAATTCTGAAAGACTTAGATACACTTAGAGGTTTTTGAGAGGAGTTAGAAATTTTTACAAAGCAGAGTGAAGGAGAATTTTTCATCCTGCCTCCTCCATTGACATACATGCCAATTTATACGACACAAAGGAGATAAAAACAAAAAACTCTAAATCTATGCTAAGCATCCTACGCTTAAAGCTTTTCCCAAATTCAAAACTTATAAGCCTAATCTTAGGCCTCGTTTGGGAACCCTCCCTTTTAGCCAAAAAGTCAAAAAGTTACTAAATTAGCCAAAAAGCCAACAACCCATACTAAAAAGTCAAAGATTCTCTTTTCTCTCTACTTTTTGCACATCTTTTCGTAAAAAGCCAAAAAGTCATCCCAAACATACTAGTTTTTTTTAGCTCACATTTTAACCAAATAGCCAAAAAGTTACTAAATTAGCCTGTTCCCAAACGGGGGCTTTTTCAAAATCTAGTCTAATAAGGACAAACCTATATATATACAATTATATGCAAATTTTCTACGGATAAAAACAAATAAAGGGTTTGGATAATGATGCCGAGTACTAATTTGGGCCCAATCACACATCATTCAATCCTCTATTTTTGACAAAATTTTGATACTATAATTATTACAGGACACGTATAAGGATTCTCACAGCTTTTCTTTAATGGAGCAGGGTATGAGTCATAAGGGAAGGAAAATTCTTATTACTGACAATAATTACAGACACAAAAATTTTTTTACAGAATATCTTGGCGTGTATTTTTTTGATAATTAAAGAGAAACCTTATCTTTTATAAATATTATCTTCTTCTGTTGAAGTACCAATTATTGATGTTCACGCTTGAAAACTAATTTTTCAGAGCCGATCCTTCATGAAAGATTTACAAAATTTGAAGAGTCAAAAATCTTAGAACTATTACACTATTTTTAAAATATTATAGGAGTCTTTTTTGTGGTGTGCACGTTTATGTATCGTTAAAATAACGATCTTTGATTTTGTTAAAAGATGAGATAGGAACTAGCGATTACAAGCGGAGTCTTATTTTCACTGCGTTATCTATTTCTCATCACTTTCCTAGAAAATTTCCACCAAGAAAACGTATTGATCAAGAGAAAACCTTAGGATGTCAGTGTGCAATTCCTGCTGTCATTCCTCTTACGGAAAGTACTTCCACTTTAGCCGAGTTTTCTTTGCATTTTCTCTCTGTCTCCCATCACTCTCCCGGAAATTTTCCACCGAAAAAGGGAAAAAGAAAAAAGAACTTTGATGTCTGGCGTGGTCGTTACGGTCTTCTCTCAAGTCTCGGTCTTTGTTGGTAAGTCAAGGACCATGCAATTCTTCTTATTAATAATTGCAACTTTCATGGCATTTTTATATCATTCACCAAATTCCATTTCCATTTCACTGCTCTCTTGGGTTTCTCAACAATTAGGTCTAGGCTTTGGAGACGAAACAGTTGATGAAGCCTCTCATTTGCTTTGTTTTGAGCTAAGAAAGAGTGTTGTTGCTCATTTTGAGTGTTGTGCTTCATGGGTTTGTGAAACTAGGGTTGTTAGGGTCTTTGAATTGAATGACTAGCAAGATGACTAGGCAGTTCCCGTCAATTTTGATCAAATCCCAGCTGCTTTGGTTGTCTCCACAGCTTCAATGATGAGTATTCTTCAAGCAATAAATTGTCATAGGAGTTGAAATTGGGCTCTAAAGCTGCTGTGCCCCCGAATTCGGCATCCCATTTGGGTGAATTTGTTGGTTCAGGCACAGTTTGGTTCTTGGAGGATCATGGTAATTTCATGTAAATCAATAAATTTGGTCTCTGAGATTTCTTGTGGCAAAGGGGAGGATTGCAGTGATGAATCTCCCTGCAATGTCAATATGATGTCAGCCATGACTTCCTGTGATCCTGAATCAAGTGATATAATAGTTCACGAGGGGACTTATCAGGATGAGCCACAAATTGTTTATGTCAAGAAAGGTTTATGTCATCGATGCCTCAGGGGAAGTTGTTTCACTGAGAAGGTAGTCTGCATTGTTTGCGGTGCTAGATATTGCAGTAATTGCGTGCTCAGGGCAATGGGATCAATGCCTGAAGGAAGAAAATGTATTACTTGTATTGGTTCTCCTATCGACGAGTCAAGGCGGGGGACCCTGGGAAAATGTTCCCGGGTGCTTAGGCAATTGCTCACTGATTTGGAAGTTAAACAGATTATGTGGTCTGAGATATCATGCGAAGCAAATCAGCTACCATCTGAGGTTGTATATGTGAATGGTAAGCCTCTTAGTCAAGAAGAGTTGGTTAAGTTGCAAACCTGTCCATACCCACCAAAAAAGCTAAAACCAGGAAAGTATTGGTATGATAAGGTATCTGGATTTTGGGGAAAGGTGAGACTCCTCTCTCTCTCTCTCTCTCTCTCTCTAAATATATATATATATATATATGTATATGTATAATTATGTTATGCCATGATAAAATTAAATGTTTTTGGCTCGATCAAATAGGAAGGACAGAAGCCCTGCCAGATTATTAGCGCTCAACTGGAAGTTGGAAATTTCATTAAGCGAAATGCTAGCAATGGAAACACAAATATATTTATAAACAATCGGGAAATTACAAAAGCCGAGCTCTGCATGCTGCAGGTTTGAGTGTTGAATATGATTTACTTTTGTTGAATTGCGGGTTTGGAAAGTATGTAATGATGTAATCAAACTCATATCTACTGAATCTTGCAGTGGGCCGAAATCTTGTGTGAAGGAAACCTTCACTTATGGGTAAGTAAAGATGGTTCCTACCATTCCTACCAGGAAGAGGGACCGAGGGAAGGGAGGAGGCGAATATGGGACAAGGTGTGTATAAGTGTGGTTGTCCATTCGTGTGCTTGTTTTCGTAATTTATATTAACTGTCAGATATTCAGTTATCTTGGGAAAACATTCTTTCCAGACTGGAATCAAGCTAGTTTGTGCCCTCTTGTCTTTGCCAATTCCTCCTAAGCATGCAGATCCTTCTGGGGAAGAAGTTGACAATATTGACAATGGAGTTGTACTGAACTACCTTGAGCAGAAAACACTAAATAAACTTCTTCTAGTTGGTTATGATAAATTGGGCACAAGTAACATATTCAAACAGGTATTGGAAGAATTTAGCTTTCGTCTTTTACTTGATTTTCATTCATTTACAGTAATTATAGCTATGGTCAATATCACACAGCCCAACAGCTTTTTTTGCACAATATTATATGTATTTTCTATGCTTCATCTGGCCTTTGCATTTGCAGGAGCATAAGATCTTACAAGAAACTTAGCTCTAGAAAAGAATAAATGAACGATAATTAAGCACCTATAGAACAACATAAATGATATCATTTGGTTATTTCAATTTTCTACCAAGGGAAAAAAGTAAAAATGTTTGTTTCATAGTGTTCAAAACTTTATATGTCATATATCCATACAATTTATTGATAGATCCCAATTTCCTAACTTCTTGCATGGCACTTCTATGGCGTCTAATTGAAGGGAGATTATGATATGAGACAGACAACAATTTCAGAAATTGATTGCTAAAATTAGTAGACATTCCAAAGAGAAATGACTGTAATTGTTAGTGTATTCATTTTAAGTTTTTGACACTGTTCTACATTATGATCCGTTAAACATGATGGTATTGAAATGGACTTGAAATAGCATTTCATGATACCAACCTTTATAGGCATACATATATACACATGCAAAATTTGTATCTATAGTAATTATTTTGCCTATTTATTGCTCAAAGTTTCTTTACCCACTATCAAGTGAGGTAGTATTTTTTGGTTCAATTGGATAAATTTGGTGACTGACTAATTTGTGTGCTTTTCAGGCCAGGATGGTATATAATGTCTGTTTCTCTGAAGATGAGCGTCAAAATATTAAACCCATGATCCAGAGCAGTTTGTATGGTTATCTTGTAATACTTCTTAAGGCACGTGAACGATTTGAGGAAGAATGTTTAACTGAAATGAGGAAAAAAAGCATTGATAAACTTGGTCCTTCAGGTATGAGGAGAGTTTATTTTACAGTTCTCTTTTCTATTCAGCTTATATACAATATTACCATTTCTCCATCTAATAGTTGATAAATTTGGTAAAGAGTTTGTAGATGCGTGAAAAAGGTTTTCAAGATTGTATCTTTTTTCCCTTTCTTTTTGAAAGGGTAATAATCCAGAGACCTTACAAAGATCATTCATTGCAAAAGTTCTTTCAATAATCATGCCCAACCATAAAGGGTGTAAAACAGTTTATTCACTGGCAGAGTTGAGTTCTTTTGGTATTCTTGTACTTAAAGCTCATTCGAGTGGATATATTAAGATTCTCATAGTGGCATGTCTGGTGATCCAAATATCCATCCAACAAAAGATAGGGCAGCAAAATATCTGTGATGAATATTATTAACTCTTGTGAATAACAAAAGCTTGAACTTCATATTCATTTTACTTTTGACTGGCCTATCATAGAGTCAACAGATTCTCCGTGGGTGCATTGCTTCTATATATGTTTTTACTACTAATAAATATGTTATAGAATCTGTTGACTAGGAGTGCAAAAATGGCCTGCGGCCCGGGGTGAGCCTGGGACCCTTGCCTGCGGGTCCGGCTCATCGGCCTGCTCAAGGGCCACTCAAAGTCTGGCCAGAGGCCTAGTGTCATTTTTGGTGGAAAAAAAATAAAATTTTGGTGAAAAAATAAAAAAAAATTGTTGAGGCCCGGCCCAAGCCCGCCGGCCCTAATAGCCCTGGGTCTGGGCCTAATTTCCCCGCATGTGGCTTGGTCCGGCCTGAATTTTGACGGGAGCCCGTGAGGCCCAAGCCCTAGCCCGAGTGGGCATCAGGCCAAATTTACACCCCTGCCGTTGACTATTATTATTATTATTATTTTGTGATGCTTACTGTGCTGGTGAATTAGATTTTGAAAGAATATACGTGTTAGTAAAAATTATGTTTATTCTCAATCGACAAGAATTAAATAATAATTCACACAAACAATTGAACAAACAAATCAGGCGACTGTGTATTTGATTCAAATTGTCTTGAAAGTATAAGGACTTCTTTGGAACAAACTACAATTGACAAGGGAAAAGAAATAAACAAAAAGTAATTTAAGATGAAACTACTAAAGTTCACCAAGTTACAAACTATGAATTACAGAAGAAACTACTCATAATTTGCAAAAACTACTCCTAAGTATAAAAGCTAAGTGTTGTTGATGTCCTTTCTCCCTGCAAACTTTCAGCTTTTATTCTTTCCCTTGAAACTCTAGCACATGATCCCACCTTCCTTGAAATTTGCCGGCCAATCTTTCCCTCATTGCTGCAACTGCTTCTTCATCTTTCTCCAGCACTTCACACAGACTTGCCACATGTTTCCCATGATCTCTAGCACTACCTTCGACAGAGGAGACCAATTTACTAAAATCCATAACTACTTGCAAACTTCTTTGCTTCTTTAAACTCTTTATCTTTGTCCCAACTTTACTTTTAAATCTCCAGCCACATCATCACCCAATTTTCCTTCAACTATTGAGCATGATTGACAGAGAAAATTCCTAGTAACATCAGCATCTCCTAGAAATTAGCCCATGATCTCCAATAAAGCTTGCAATTGCTCCACAATCTTAGTCCATGACATGCTCTTGCTGTATTGCACATGTCACTACCATTTCCTTGCCACATAATCCTCTGATTAATATGCACCCCAACTATGACTTTGTTGCCACATGTCACAGTCTGATTTGTGCACCTGTCGACAGACATTTTACAAAAACGCTTGCAAACAACTAGTTACATAAATAGCTTCGGCCTCCTTTGTTATAATTACTGTAGAAAATTTAATGTATAGGAAAAAAGAGAGAGAATCAATTATGTATGTATTGATGTATTATTGATTGATTGATTTTCAATGTTTTTACAAGAGCTCTCTTTTATAGAGAGAAATGGGATACAATGGAGCCATAATTAATTGAGCAATAAGAACTAAATGGAGCACTAAACTAAATGGAGCACTCACTAAACTAAATGGAGCACTAAACTAAATGGAGCACTCACTAAACTAAATGGAGCACTAAACTAAATCACTAACTATATGGGGTAGGTGGAGTAGGTGTAGGAATTGTTACATTCAACAGCCCCCCTCAAACTCAAGGGGGTTAGGAACTAACCAACTTGAGTTTGGAGAGAGTAACAAAATAGGAAAAATAATCTGACAAATAAAAGTAGATAGGAGACACTGTATGGTCGTGTCAGACCGTTGTAGAAGACAGTTTATGGGGTCATGTCGGACCGTTGTAGAAGATAGTTTATGGGGTCATATCGGACCGATGTAGAAAACAGTTTATGGGGTCATGTCGGACCGTTGTAGAAAATAGTTTACTGGGTCATGTCGGACCGTTGTAGAAAACAGTTTACTGGGTCATGTCGGACCGTTGTAGAAAACAGTTTACTGGGTCATGTCGGACCCATATAGGAGCTAACCGGAATCAATGTCGGGACAGTTTACAGAGTTTTGTCGGACCCATATAGAAGCTAACCGGAATCAAAGTCGGGACAGTTTATAGAGTCTTGTCGGACCCTCAAAAGTCGCACCTCAAAAGGCGTGCCATCAAAAGGCGTGTCATCAAAAAGCGTGCCATCAAAAGGCGTGCCATCAAAAGATGTGCCCGACAGCCATCAAAAGGCGAGCCATCAAAAGGCGCGCCATCAAAAGACGTGCCCGACAGCCATCAAAAGTCGAGCTATCAAAAGGCGCGCCGATTTGTCGTCTGGCGCCGAGCGGCGCGCGATACGCGTGGCTGTTTTGGCTATTTAACGAAGATGGAGGCTGAGGCTTAGACAGAACAAAACACTTGCTGAAAAACCTCTGAAAACCTCTTCGTTTTTGCTGAGAGAGATACTCTGTAACACTTTTGAGAGATACTCTGTAACACGCTGTTGCTCTGCAAATGGCTTCTTCTTCCCGCCCCGTTACCCAGAACATAGCCTCTTCGTCTCGTGGTCTTACTCTCTTTCCCGACCTCAACGAGGCCACAACTCAGAATATAGCCCTTGAACCTCAACCAAGCTCCCTTGGACCAAGCCCCCCTGGTTTTGCACCGTTGAACTATCTGATGGTGGCAGTTGAGCAGATAATGGCTGCTCAATCTGATATTGAGGCCAATTATTATACATTAAGGTCATGTGTTGAGACCATGACTGCGGTCAACAACCTGTCGCACCGGCTTCAGAGTAGAACAAATGAGGTGCAGCAGGTAAAAGCTTAACTGGCTTTGCTTCAGCGCATGTATACGGATGCCCGAGCAGAGATATGTGTGCTCAAGGCAGAAAACAAGGAACTGAAGCGGAAGGCCACCGTGATGCTCAGATTTGGAGGTCCTCCATATGTGACGGTTGAGGAGCAACGGGAAGTGAACGTGCTCGGCGGCGTGGGAAACACGGAGGCAGCACCGGCAAAGGATGCCCAAGACAAAGGCAAGAAGAAGAGAACAGCTGAAGAGGCGAAAAAATAAGGCCGGTTTTTGTTGTGTGGGTCGTAGGTTGTGGTTGTTTTGTTGTTGTTGGTTTTTTTTTTTTTTTTTTTGGTGTGTAAAATGGTGATCGGGTTTGATCCCCGGCATGAATAAAATAAGGTTGGTGACATTACTGCAATTGCTTTCTCTTTTTTGGATGACCCATATTTCTTTTTCTGAGTATTCTAATTCTTGGAGAAGAAATCAAAGCCAAATGGCCCCCCAGATCCAAATCCCGACAAACTGATGGAAGCAGCTTTTGCAGCCAAAGGGTTAAACTGAGGCGTAGGCTTTGTGTGGGACTCCTCCATCCTTCCCATGAAAAAGCTTAAAAAACAGTATCAAAATTGGGTCTCTAAAAGCTCGAAGAAAAGCTGATGCTCTGCTTAGATTACTCAGCAGATGCTGCTCTCAATCTCAAAATCCAAAGCTTAGTTGTAATGTGTAGTTGGACCTCATGTCTTCTATCTTCTTCAGATTTTCTTGTTCATCAAATTGTGTCTGGCTCTCAATCTCTGGACACACAGCAACCTTTATGTGCCTCAAGATTATGAGGAAGCAACTCCTTGTTACTACCCAGCAAGGCTGGTTTGTCCTCCACGTGGAGGCAGCCCAAAAGTCTTCCTCTACCTCTCACCAGCCATGTTATTATCGTCTATGTTACACGGACTCTTCAAAATAGATCAAATATCTGTGTCGGACACCCGACACTCGGACAAGGGTATGAGATATGTGTCGGATACTTTTCAACGGATACTTCTTATATAATTGTATATAACACAATTATCATATGTGCATATTATTGTTTAATTACTATAAATGTCATTTTGACACTGTAAGTTACATATAGTACCATTTTATCTCACATATTAGATTAAAAATATAAAAATATGATATTTTTTTGCCGAATCCGCGTACCCTTAAATTTAAGATTTAATGAGTCTGACCTCTAGATACATACCCGCACCCGACACCCGTACCCGAGTCCATGTAACATAGATTATCGTTACCTCCTGCCATGGTGTCCTTAGGCTTTCTTCCAACTGGGTCCTTGCTAGAGTCATTGATCCACATCTCTAACGAGATCGCGTCCATGGACAAGCTTCCATTGGTGCGGGCTAAGAATGTATCAACAATGATGATGGAGGAAGTGGCCTGTTTGTTTCTGGATATCCAAAGGCAAGCAGCATATGAGCTTCGGTTACTTGCAAAAACCGGAATGGATAAATTTAATTCTTCCTCAGCAACATCTGCCTTCCAAGTTGGTGAGCCATCTTCTGCAGCAGCTGTACAAACTCCAGCTTCAGCAACTTCTCCTACTGAGAATGTGGCCCCTTCTTTTAGTGAGAGGCCCAGAGTTAGACATCAGCATAGCCAGTCGATGGATGGGTCGACTACAATTAAGCCTGAGATGCTCATGTCAGGTTCAGAAGAGGCATCTGCAGCTGATTCTAAGAAATCCATGTCTGCTGCTAAGCTTGCTGAGCTCGCTCATAAAACCTTTTGATACTTGGTTTCCACAATTTCCTTTTATTCAAGGTTAGACACATCTGTTTGGTAATTAAGTTCATTGTTAAATTTCAAATTATCATCAAGCTAACAAAATGTTGCATCCAACTCAAATATCTTGAAATTAGGATTCTTTTCTTTTCTTTTTATTTATTTGTTTTTAAATAATTGAGTAGACTCTGAAAGTTTAGTTATTAACAACAGGGAGTGGTGGTCAGATTGACGAAAAAAATATCTATTCCATCAATCCAAGATTGAAAGCATTCTCTGATTGGCTTCTCCAAGAGATGATATCAGGCAATTTGGAAGTCATTTTTCCAGCTGCTTCACATGCATATGCACCAGTTGTTGAGGAGTTGTGGAAGGACAGAGCTTTACAAGCCACATACAATCGGAGGAATGAAATATGTATGCTGCCCAAGGTCGCCAATTATTTCTTAGATCGGGTGAGATCATGCTCTCTAATGGTTCTTAACTGGTTTTGGCTACTTTAATTTCTTGGACAGGTTATGTTTCTTTTATTTTATTTTTTTGTTTTGTTTTGTTTTCTAATTAGAAGTTTCTCTTTCAATAAATAATTTAGCTTTTTGTCCATTTTAAGTGTGAAACAGTAGCTTCAAGTCCGAGGGCAGCCACTTTGTGCAATTATAGACCCTCAGATAGGGGGCTGTACTTGGTCAACTCCCACCCTTCCCAACATGATATACTATGATAGCATGCCAGATCAATTTAATGGTTCCAACTTCCAAATAAGGTTAGAAAAAAAATGGAGGGTGACTTTTTGGGGTTGGAGTAGTGGGGGATATAAAAGCTTTTAACGTTATCTGTGGGCTGGTTTCCCACCTGCAAACCAGGATTTAAACAGTTGATCTCATGATCCCTAATCGAGGAAGCAGTGATACCAATGAGAGCTAAAAATTTAGCATTTTTGCTCTGTTCTATTAATTCTTTGGAGCTTAGAATGAAGAAAAGTGGATAATCGAACTATATATACATATATTTTGGTCAGCGATATATTAAATTGTACTTAAAATTTAAATTTAAGGTATGTATTAAATTTAAATTGTACTTTTAACCTTAAGGATTTTGGCTCTCTAAAATTGTTAGTACATGTAAAATGAAACGTGATTTGAAGTTTGATATACATTCTTGCTGGTTAGCATCTAAATTTATGAGTTAATTCTGTTCTATGAAGGCTGTTGAGATTTCGAGGACAGACTATGAGCCCTCTGATATGGATATCTTGTATGCTGACGGTAGCACTTCATCCAATGGCCTGGTTTGCATGGAGTTTTCATTTCCCAAGTCAACAGAAGATAGCTTCATGGACCCTGCTGATCAGAATGATCTGTTGCAGAGGTTATTATTAATCAATTCTTGTATCAGCTAACTATAGATTTTTTATTTATTAGAAGAAAAAAAAAAAGGGATCCTATCTAAAAAAAAGAGGAAAAGTTACAAAAAAAAAGAAAAAAGACTTCGACTCCATTAACAAATCAAACCCCAACTTTTTAATTGTTTCAATTTAAACCCTCAATTTTTAAAATGGTGTCAGTCAATTCTAACCATTTGTTATTTATAACTAACGAAACAAGGGCAATTTAGACAATTTAACCGCTTTTTGTCGGTGGTGTTGGACGGCAATAATGGCTATGGACTGGGAAGGAAGGAGAAGGGTGGTAATGAGCTAAGGAAGGGGAGGAGTAGCTATGGAGGGGGAAAAGGCATGAAGGTGGATTGGGGAAGAGAGGGGGGGGGGGGGGTGTGACGGACGATGGTAAGAGTGGAAAATGGCTGTCGATAGTAATGAAAGGTAAAATAAAGTGGTTAACTTGTCTAAAACTAAATTACCCCTTCTTCATTAGTTATAACTAATGGATACAAACTGATGGTTAAAATTGATATAATTTTTAAAGTTTAGGGTTAACTTGAAATAATTAAAAACTTAGGGTTTGATTTGAAACTGGGGTTAAAGTATTTATTTATTTATTTTTTGTAATTTTTCTATAAAAATAAAATAAAAATGTAGACAACAAATTCTCTAGCTTCAGGATTGGGGCTGAGTTTAGCAAAATTTTATCGTCACTGACCTTGAACAACTTCATTTATGATTTTCTGAAATAGAAAATTTGGGATGTTAACTTCTACCAAACCCACGTTACTGAGTTCAGTTTAGTCCTTGGCTGAACTTAGAAGGCAATTGATATAATCCTCTCCTCCCATTTGTATCCATGACAAATGGTTTAAAATGTATGTCTTCCTAACCCTAGTTGTCGACAATGTATCCTCACTTAAGTAGCACAAACATGCAACACAACATGGACATACCGACATGGTCACGTGGATATCTGACACAACATGCCTTCTCCATAAAAGTGTCCATACTTTCTACTGCAGGTACCAACTCATTAGGTTTCATGCAAGCAATCTTGAAGAAAATTGCAAATGGTTGGAGATGTTTGAAGACATTGACCTCATCCTGTACTGTGTTGCCTTGACTGCTTACAATCAATTCTCGGATGATGATAACGGAGTTTCCACAAACAAAATGCTAGTAAGCAAGAAGCTCTTTGAAAACATAGTCACTCATCCAAACTTTCATCAGAAGGACTTCATTCTGATACTCAACGAGTTCGACCTGTTCGAGGAGAAGATCGAACAGGTTCCTCTCTCTCAATGCGAATGGTTTCATGACTTCAACCCGGTGATCGGCATTCATCACAACAGCAGCACCAGTAATAACTATAATAACTCTTCATTGGCTCAATGTGCTTTCCACTATATCGCGGTGAAATATAAAAGACTTTTCAATTCCCTCACTGGAGGACGCAAGTTGTACGTTTCATTGGTTACTGGATTGGAGTTGGATAGTGTTGATGAAACTCTTAGATATGCGAGGGAGATTCTGAAGTGGAATGAGGAGAAAC
Organism: Camellia japonica; assembly: GCA_030407325.1. NCBI lineage: Eukaryota > Viridiplantae > Streptophyta > Magnoliopsida > Ericales > Theaceae > Camellia > Camellia japonica. Next base: position 169,665,077 of record JAPPVO010000029.1, read on the forward strand.
CCAGCCTTACTACATATGATCGGTCTTCTAGTAGCATTGAGGCAAGTATCTCTTTGTAGATTTCCCTCCAAAAAAATGACAACTAAGACTTTGTTTGTTTCGACGTAAAATATTTTACACCAAAAAATTTCATGTAAACTGATTTTGCACAAAAAAAAAATGGTTTGTTTATATTTCTCGGAGTTTAGTTGACACTTTCGGAGTTCAGTTGTTAGGACTATCCGTTCTAATAATGGTGGGGAATATATTTCTAATGCATTTCATTCCCATCTTAATCAAACTGGTATTCTTCAACGACTTACTTGTCCTTGGACCCTTGAATAAAATGGTGTTACTGAACACAAAAATCGCCATATTATGTCTATTGTCCAGTGTCTTCTTCGCGATATAGGTGTTCCCAAGTCTTATTGGCATATGGCTATCCTTATTGTTGTTTATCTCATTAATAGGACCCCTGGTCGTGTTGCATGGACTCCCTCCATTTCATACCCTTATGCCCACCACCACTCTGTTTCTACTTTTACCTTGTGTCTTTGGGTGTACCTATTTTGTTCAAAATCGGAGTCCCACTCGCACAAAGTTAGATGACAAATCTATTAGTCGTATCTTCTTAGGGTACTCTTCCATTTCCAAAGTGTATAGGTGTTAAGACCCTGTGTCTCGTCACTTTCACCACACTTTGAATGTTACATTTTGTGATGATCTTATTTTCTTTGTTACTAACCCTTCTTTGCAGGTTTCTCCTCCTGTTAGTTCCACTGTTCGCCCGGTGACCATTTTGGACGAGGTTGAGAATGAGGTTGCCCCCTTCCTCTTTCTCATCCTTTGCCTCCTCCCCTATTGCATACTCCCGTCGCCCACGCACTCAGCCCCCTTTGCCACCTCTCCGATCTCTGGATCAGGCAACTCTTCTCCTTTAGCTCTTCCTCCACCTCCTCGTCGTAACCCACATCGGGATCGACATCCTCCGAATTGTTTGAGTTATTTGAGTAGTACTAATCATCATATTTCTCAGTATCTTTTCTATGACAGGATTTCCCCTTCTTACCGTTCTTTTCTTGGCAAGCTTAAGTTGGAGTCTATTTCTCGTTCTATGTCTTTTAGAATCCCAAATGAGTAGCGGCTATGCAAATTGAGATGGCGGCTTTAGAACAGAATCACACTTGGGATCTTGTACCTTTACCTCCTGGGGAAAGCACAGTTGGTTGCAAATGGGTGTTCATTATAAAGTATCTCACTAATGGCTTAGTTGACCGTTACAAAGCCCGCTGGGTGACTAAAGGTTTCATACAGATTCCTAGCAAGGATTTTGGTGCCACTTTTGTCCTTGTCGCCAAGCTTACTTTTGTACGTCTCCTTATCTCCCTTACAACATCTCATTCTTGGCCTCTTCATAAGCTTGATGTCACGAATGCATTTCTCCATGGAGATCTTCTTGAGACGATTTACATGGCTCCTTCATCGGGTTTTCGGGCTGAGGGGGAGTATTCGGGAAAAGTGTACTGGTTACGCAAATCCTTGTATAGTCTGAAATAGTCTCCACGAGCATAGTTTGGTTGCTTCAGTTTTGTTATTATATCTATAGGCTTTGTTCAATGCCACTCTGATTACACTTGTTTTATTCACTAGAATTTTGCAGGTCAATTTATAGTCTTGTTAGTTTATGTGGATGATATTATTCTCATAGGTGATGACTCTGTCGGTATTAGTCAAGTAAAGGAGGACTCGGGTGAAACTTTTGATATTAAGGATTTTGGATGTCTCAAATATATTCTAGGAATTGAGGTGGCTCACTCAAGGGAGGGGATCTCCTTGTCTCAAAGAAAGTGCACCCTTGACTTGCTTCAGGATACTGGTATGTTAGGGTGTAAACCTACTTCTACTCCTATGGATCCTAATGTCAAACTCACATCAGAGTATAGTGAGTTGCTAGATGACCCAGGCATGTATTAGCGTCTTATTAGATGCCTCATTTAGTTGACCAATACTATACTTGACTTGACATTTGCAGTTAGTGTTGTGAGTCAGTTCATGCATGCACACCTTCTCCTGGCTTGGGATTGTTCTTTATCGTTGGTTTCCAATCTGGGCTCTCTTGTTTCACCAATGCAGACTATGCAGGATCTAAAATTGATTGGCGTTCCACTTCTGGCTTCCGTACTTTCTATGGTGATCATCTTATCTCATGGAAAAGTAAGAAGCAGGCGGTGGTTTCTAAGTTTTCTGCAGAGGCTAAGTATCAGGCTATGGCACATAGGACATGTGAGATTCTTTGGATTCGTTCTATTCTGGCAGAGTTGGATTTTGAGGAGACTGTTCCTTTCTCTTTATTTTGTGATAACAAATCTGCCATTTTGTTATCCTCTGATTCTGTGCTTCATGAGTGTACCAAGCATATCAAGGTTGACATACATTTCATTCGAGAAAAGGTTCGGACTGACATTGTATGTCCGTCTTTTGTCTCTTCTTCTCAGCAGTAGGCAGATATATTCACAAAATCTATGGGACCAACTTTGCTCTAGTCTTCCATTGACAAGCTGTGTTAGTAGAATATCTTCACACTAACTTGAGGGGGAGTATTGAATATAGAAATCAAAATATTATGTTTGAATATAGAAATTAGAATGGGAATTATTTTGATTGTAGGAATCTTACCTTGTGTATATTGTTTCCTAAATTGGGTCATGAATATATTATATATACATGGCCTTTACCTCATTGATTGATAAGCCAAATAATTCTTTCCATTCTTTTATGTACATTACAAAAACAAAGGGAAAAGAAAATTAGAAGCTATGTTTTAGATTTTTTCTTTTTTGATTGGTACGGGGTGTTCGGATCAAAGTCCGACTAATTCCTAGGGGTGCACAATTTCCGATAAGTGCACCATAGTTAATTCTAGGGTTTTTTCCTAATCCGATGACCCAAAGAATTGTTAGCACATAAGAGGTTTCGATCCTTGAATCTTGGAGGGGGTACACCTCCAAAGCCTAAGGTTTTGCCACCAGGCCAACCCTTTGGGGTTGAAACTATGTTTTAGATTTTGAAAGAAAGAAGAAATGTAGAGCTCTTTTAAGAGATGTAAGGATGGTTTATCTGCCATAACATATTTGAGTTTTGTATAAGAGCTACATATACACAATGTTCAAGTTCATTACTTCTATTACCTTCATAGAGAATTCTTTGATGCAACCCATATTAAGGTGTCTGCCACTGTTCTTCTGATTGATTTTGGAGCTGTGAGAATGTTTCTATGTTTTTTTGCTTATATATCCTCACAGTAACCATAGATTGGTTGAGAATTTGTTTTTTTCTTTGTGCTTGATATATACACAATTAACATATGCCCGACCCCCCCAAGATAGTCCTTGGGGCCTAGTCTACATGCCCAGCTTGGCCCACGCCCAGCAGGTCAGTCCAGGGCTCCATTGGGGTAACCAAGTTGGACGGACCATTAGACCGGGCTACTTGGTAGTCATTCCTTATGAAGCATAGACACGGACACGTCAACACGACAAATTCTAAAAAAAAATGGGACACAGATAATCATTTTTTGATTTTTTATATTATCTAGACACGAAATATATTATATTATATTATATAGTTATATATGTGCATGCATCATATATACAATTAAATAATTACTTCGTGCTAATTACATTTTGTATCTAATTCTCTTAGAAAAATTTGTAGACTACTAGACCATAGTAGTTAAAAAATCAGACAAACCATAGCAAACATTTGTAATTGCAACATTTCATGTCATATTCACTTTTACATTTGTGTTTTTTGTATAGACAATGCCAAGTAATGATAGAGTTGCTGAAGTTATGGTATGTAGTTTTAAGTTTTGTAGACATTCTTTCTGTAGTAGAGTTTTGTTAATATAAATTTTATTTATGGCTAATTAACTGATTAAAAATTGCTGACACAAATGAAGGAGCTCTCAACGCAATCCAATGTCACAGACGACGAGACACAAGTTTCGGGCCCTAAGAGACCTGGTCATGTCCGAACATATGGGTTGAGTTCTTCTCTGACAGATGTCATTGGAGGTGGATATAGGCAGTCACGGGAACAGACTCAAATAATCCAGATGCAACTCCAAGAGCAATTTAACCAATATAGAGTACAACTAGAGACGCAAATGAAGGAGATGATGGGTGCTATGCGTACAGAGATGCAGGACACAATTCAATCTCAACAAACAGTAATTCAAGCTCAGCAAGCACGGGTGGAGCATTTGGAGTATCAGCTGCAAGCTATGGGTGGGCCTGTTGCACCAGCTGCGACACCCTTAGATTCACTACATAATCGGCATGTAATAATTTTTTTTATTAGTGCTTTCATACATTGTATCTTTCTTTCTTTCTCTTTTTATTTTTATTTTAATGTTCATACATATTATATTGAAATGATAGGTTCCTCGTGCATCTAGCACTCATCGTACTGCAACATGGAGTCAGCCAGTTCCACATTCACAACAACAATCCCATGCGTCCACTTCATCGTTTAGTCGCCATCTTTCATCCCAAGAAGTGAGTAAACAGTTAATTATGCAATTTGCAATATGAAATTTCATTCATGTTACTTGTTCTTGTTAAATGCAGATTCAATTATCAAAGAGGAGGAAGGAGAAGAAAAAGTAGTAGATGGGACAAACTCTTAGGTCCAGATTTTCTCAGGTTTGTTATAGCAGATTCATCTATTGGTTGTTGCTTATCTATTTGAATTCAAAAGTTGTTCTTGCATGATTCAATGAATATGGGCTGTTGAAACATGAAAGTGGATGTTAAAAATTAATTTATGCCTAGTAGCAGGGGTGTGTGCGGTGCGGTTTCAACGGTTTGAGAGTAAAACTATAAACCAAACCGTGAATGGCGGATTGGCAAATAATCAAATTGCGGTTGGGGGCAGTTTCAATTTGCTTGTTGATTGAAAAATATTCTTAAACAACTATCATACATTTGCATAATATATAACACTAATTTGTATAATATTTTTCATATATATAACACAAACTAATTTTACATAATATTTTTTATATGTATAACTACTAATTTATAACAAATTTAACATCTTAAATTTCTCTCACATTTATTTTTATTTTGATATTTCATTAGAGGTTAAAAAAAATATGTATTAATTATAGTGGAGCGGAATAGTTTCAAAAGCGGATTATAAAGTTCAAAGTTTAATCTGCAGTTAGCGGATGTATCGGTACAGATTGGACAGTATTTTGCACAATCATATCTAGTAGTTGGAGTTTTTATTCCAAAACTATGAAAATATGATATTAATGCTGAAATTTGATATATATAATGCTAAAACAGATTATTTAACTGTAGGGTTTGGGTGGAGATATTTCATGGATGTGAATCATTGATCTTTTCCTACTGCTGTTTCATATCGTTTCTTCTTGAACAATTTTGTTTATGTCATTTGTACCTGAGAGGAGCATGACATTAGAGGCAAAGTTGTGAACTTTATGCAATATGACTTGCTACAAGAAACGGACCACTTTGAGACATTTAGCTGATATTATTTTTGATGCTTTTTCTTAGATGAACTTTGTCTGAGGCTCGGATTATTGCAGCTTATTATGTTGTCTCTCTCTCTCTCTCTAACTATATTTTTACAGGGTGCTTGGGTACAATTTGGTGGAGAATTGTGGAGCCAGTGGTGGTGGAGACCCTCTTGCCTCATGGTCGTATAGCCTTCCATTTTCTTTAGGGTGTTTGGTGCGACTTATTTTGGTCAATTTATAGATTTTAATTTTAGAAAAGTTATTTTGAACTGTTTGATTAAACTTATTTCAAATAGTTTTTTATTCTCGCAACTTTATTTTAACTCAAAAAAATTAATTTTTAGAAGCTGCTCATTCTTTACTTCTGATTGTCAACTTCTGCTGTGGACATGTTAATTTAAGATTATACTCTTAGATTTTTTTTTTTATGAAAAATATAAACAAGTACTAAATAACAAAAAATAAAAGTTAATTCAAAAATGTATTTCACAACTTATTTAACAAACACTACTCAGCAACTTAAATTTATAATCCAACAATTACACCAAACAGATTAACAGCTTGTGCATAATTTATAATTTATTAAGTTATAATCTATAATCTGTTTTAACAACTACATCAAACGGGGCCATTATATGTTGCAAAATGCAGAGATTTTAGCCTTTGTTTGGGAAGATGGGTCAGAGTGGGTTTGGAGTTATTTTAGCCATAAAAAAAAAAAAAAAGGTTTTTAGCTTAATAAGATAAAACATCACATTCAACCCATAATCATTACATTAATTATCCCACAAAAAGTCAAAAAAAATCCAAAAAATCCTTTCCAAATAAGACTTTTAAACTCAGACTAAAATAATTAAAAAATCAAAAGGTTAAAAAGTCAACCCACTTCCCAAACCAACCCTTATTTTGTTTTAGGAGGTGGGTCGCGGATTTCATGCTCTGTTCTTGGTTATAGGTCTAATTTGGATAAGTGGGTTTTTGTTGTCATGCTCTCTTCTTTTGTAATGTTAATTTGGATAAGGCTTCGTACACATGAAATCAAACGAACTTTTATTTTATTTTATTTTTTGGTGTTTGAATTGTTGGACTCGCATGATCTGTTTGATGTGCTTTTCATAATTGACCATATGTTAAACCTAGAGCAAGCAAGAATTGGCCATGAAATTTGGGAATTGAAAAAAAGGGAAAGAAGGTTCTATGTGGGTGGATGGTTTTCTCCAGTAGTTATGAGAGCTGATTCACAAAATAGTGACTAGGTGTAGAACATAGGATATGTAATTATGATAGGTACTTTCTAACAAAATAAAATTATAATAACAAATAGTTTATTTATTTATTTTTTTAAGACAAGATATTGACAACCTTATCAAATGACAGAGTCTTACAATTTACAGCACATGGTTTTGTTTTGTATATCCACAATACTACCTAAAGTAGCAGCTGTTTCACAACTTCTTGAGTGAACCGACCTCAATCTTCATATGCACACATATATAAGTATAGGAACTGCAATGACCCTATCTCAAAATATCAAATACTAAAAAAAGCACTTCAAGATCTTTTTTTCTCTCCCCCCTTTCTCCTTTTAGATCTATCTCTGTCTTTTGTCATTTGATATTGAAAGTGGCCATGCCTGGGCTGGTGGATAAGTGGACTAGTGAGCTTGCCAAGCTACGCAACAAGAAGGATCGAACCATTTTTGAAGCTGGTTCGAGCCCAACCACTACTGAGTCGAGCCAAATGGTTCAAGCACAAGAAAAGAGCTCAACTAATTTGGCTAGTGTCATGCCCAAACTCAATTTGCCCCTGTTGACTTACTCTGAGGCTTCAGTTTCTATGCTTGTTGAATGCTTTAGCCCTTGAAAAAATACTAGTTTGTCATGTTTTCTTTCCTTTGTGAATCGTCATCATTGACTTGGTGATAATTTGTTGTCACCATTTCTGTGATCTAATGCTATGCATGTAAAAAATTGTGTAATATGTGTGAAATTTCTATGTAATGAGTTTGATTTTTGATTTTTTGATTTTTTTGGTAGAAAATAAACTAGCGTGAATTAAACATTTGAGTTACAAAAATAAAATGTATATGTATACTTATATATTCAGATAGCCTATTCTTTTAATTTTATTCAAAGAACCCATTATGTGATAATAAAGATTTAAAGTAGTAATGAAATATATAAATTATTCTCAACATCTTAAATGATAATCAAGGCAAAAGTAAAGTTCATATGATACCTCATTGATTATTTTTTTTTAATGTTAAGATGAGGGGAATGGTCGATAATTTTACCCCTCGATTCTATTATAGATCTAGAAGTCTCATTTTAAAGTGTCATGACAAAATCTTAAAAGAAAACAATAATAAAAATTGGACACTAGAACTCCATTTTTAGTATAAAAAAATTGCTTAACCCCATTTCCAAGTTTTTTTTCTTCTTCTTTCCTAACCATTAATTCCACCTAAGAAATTCAAGATATTTGATATCATCTAGTATTGGGAAAATTATTATTTGTTCTTAGGACAAGTTGATGTGGTGTTCTAACTTGGTTCTTATTGATTGAATCAATGCGACTCTGAACTTTTCTGTCTCTTTTTAGGAGACAATAAAACATTTATCCCTTAATAAACAATGTGAAATAATACTCTATAACCATGTTTGATTCACAAGACTAATAGTGAGGTATTAACAATCTTATCAAATTAGTATAATATTCACTATCCAATTGGATTAATAAGATAAATTATCCATTGAATTAATAATCTTACCTCTATTCCATTACTAATAATCTTACAAATTTATTACATTAATTATCTATTAGATTAAAAATTCTAAATCAAAATATTAAAACAAATATAAAATAATTAAATTCACAAATTAATAATCTCAATCCTATACTCTAATCAACCAAACATTTCCTATTACTTCTCGCAATATTGATACAAAAGTAGGACCTTGTTGGGCTAAATGGTACAAATAGGTAGGGATTTGACACGTGATGGTTTCATGAAAATATCAAGATATTTTTAGATGTCCTAAAAAAAAAAAGATATTTTTAGATATTACAAGAATGTGTACGCCCACCTTTTTATTGTGACGAGTCAAATAATTTTTTTTTTGGTCTTTTACAATTTTGGTAATGGTAAGCTTTTTGTTTTAGCAGCATTTTTTCTATTAACATTTCTTTTATTAAAATTTTTTAGGGACTTTAAGACTAAAAAAGCATGAAAATTAATAAGTATATTCATTAAAAAATGCTACTAAAAACAAAACTGATTTAATTAAAAAAATATGTTGTTTTTTCTCTCTCTTAAGGAACATTCAATTTTTTAAATATTTTTCTTACTTTTTAGGTTTTTAGTGTACAAATCCCTTAAATGTAAAACTAGTTGAAGAATGTTCACCAAAACAAAACAAAAAAAAAAAGGAAAAAAAGCACCAAAAATAAAATAACCCCAAAAAAGCCAACTTAACTGCCCTTGCCAAATCAACTCTAAAGTCAGTACCAAACACCCATATCATCTAAAATGCCATTATATTTTTCCTTTTTGCTTGTGATTTTTTTTTAGATGATGTTTTATTAGTTTTAACTTTAAGTACAATTTAAAAAAACTGAATGGCCTATTTTTAAAATTATATAGTTATGATTATTAGTTTAATTTATTTTTTTTCGTGAATGATGTACACCTAAAATTTACAAAATAAATAGTTCAGATCATTTAAATAAGACCCGTAGTGGACTTTATAGAGCCCAACAACAGTTGTATGGACTGGAAACAAACCTCTCCCTGTTCATTTCTTATTATCAGCCAAGAGATAAAAGATTAAAAAGAAAAGAAAAAAGAAAAAGGAAAGTGAATGAAAAGAAAAAGGGGGGAAAAAGCAAAGTAAAGAAAAAAAGAAGCATCTTACATAATATATTACAATAATTGAAGCAAATAAATTAATATATTACAAGAAAGATGGGTATGAAGAAACTCAAAAATATGTCATATAGCTCTCATCCACCAATCTCAGGAAATAAGCCCACCTTTTATTTTTCCACAATGAGCCAAGAAAAAGAGAGAAAGATAGGGACATTTACCAGCAACACAGCCTGTTGTAATTCATTTTCCTGTGGACCACTCATACATTTTCTTCTATCTTTTAATTTTTAATTTTTAATTTTTTGAGCAATGAATAGTTGTAACTTGCAAGAATATTCAACACAAAACTGTGGTCCACCCTCATGACACACCACTTGAATAAAAATACAAAAAAATTGCAAGTTCCCTCTGGTTCATTCACATACCCAACAAAACAAAACAAGAGTCATATTTTGCATACTCCATCTAAACCAATGGCAAAGACAATCTCAGCCAATGCTCTCGAATATCCTATCAACATATGCTTCTTAATGCCATGTCATGCTGTGTGCTCACAATCGATGGGCCTCATCGACACACTGATATTTTCAAAGACCCTCAACCTCTCTCCCACTATAAACATAGGAACACTTCTCCACCATTCTCTTCATTCTATACATTGTTTTTTGAAGAAGTAAAATTCAAGAGAGACTTTGAGAAGATGTCGGTTATGGTTGATGCGTGGGTGAGCGAGCTGGTAAAGCTTGGAGAGAAGGTTAGAGCTCGGAAACCATTCTTGCTTAAAAGAAGAACAGATGTTGATCAAGAAAATGAAGCATCACTACCTAAGGAGAAAGACCATTCTTTGGTCCTCATGAAGTCTGCGAAAGAGGCGAAGAAAGACAGTACGATGTCAGAAACTACGATTTGTCTGCTCATGGACCGTTTTGCGCCAATGTAATCATCATCATATTGTATATATACGTGTGTGAGGTTCAATTGTATGAATGTTTGCAAGAGTTAAAATAATATAATGATTGTATGTATTCATGCCCATGTATATGAGGGGTTCTTCTGATCATCTAATGCTCTCTGCTTTAGTCCAAAACATTGTTTCATCATACTAACACTCTGTTTTTTCAAAAAAATCTTTTCAGTGAAATGATTTTTATGTTTGGTTGCAATCTTAAAACTAATTACTAGTGGTTAGTGGTGGCGGTAGTAGTGGGATAGCGACAGCGACAGCGGTGGTAAACATTAATACGTACAACATTTTTTTACCTTTTAACCCTAAAAAATATTTTTCATTCAAACAAATTATTTTTCATTAATTATAAAAAATATATTTTTTTGTTAACTTTTGTTTTCCTTCATAAAAAACTATAGAAATATAGAAAATAAAAAATAACTTTCTTTCACTTAAACAAACGAGCTTAAGGCTTTGTTTGGATTATTCTAAAAAAATCAAAAAGTTAAAAAGTCACTATTCTGTTTAAGTTACATCATTTTATTTAAGTCACATCACCTCTCTATCACATCACTTCAAATCCAACTTATATTTCATAAAAAGTCAAAAAATACACTTATTTATATCATCCCAAACCACCCCTAAGTTTGATCTCTGTTTTCTTGGTAACATCCATTTACCTTTTTGCCTTCTAATGCTATATAATACATCAGCAAGAAATAAAAAAATAAATTTTCGACCAGTCTATGGTTTTTGTCAGCAGATATAATATATATATATAATAAATAAATAAAAACAGAGATTATCACAGCTCCGAAATCAATCACAAGAACAGAGACAGACACCATAATATGGGTTGCATCAAAGAATTCTCTATAAGTCTCTTATATAAACCATCCTTACATCTCTTGAAAAAGCTCTACATTTCGTTTCTTACAAGATCTAAAACATCGTTTCTTATTTCCTTTTGTGTTTGTAATGTACATCTGCACTGACTTGGGCAAAAAAAAAAAATTTTAAAAAAACTTAGTTGCCATTTTTTTGGGGGAAGTTACGAAGTGGTACTTGCCTCGATGCTACCAGAAGACCAATCCTGTGCAACGGTGGGTCTCTCTTCATCCCACTTCAGAATCTCCCTCGCAAATTTAAGAGTTTCATCAACACTATCCGGCTCCAATCCAGTAACCAATGAAACATACAACTTGCGTCCTCCGGTGAGGGAATCGAAAAGTCTTTTATATTTCACTGCGATATAATGGAAAGCACGTTGAGCCAATGAAGGGTTATTATAGTTATTACTGGTGCTTCTGTTCTGATGAATGCTAATCACCGGGTTGAAGTCCTGAAACCATTCACATTCAGAGAGAGGAACCTGTTCGATCTTCTCCTCAAACAGGTCAAACTTGTTGAGTATCAGAAGGAAGTCCTTCTGATGAAAGGTCGGATGAGTGACAATGTTTTCAAAGAGTTTCTTGCTTACTAACATTTTGTTGGTTGAGACTCCATTAACATCATCATCCGAGAATTGATCGTAGTCAGTCAAGGCAACACAGTACAGGACAAGGTCGATATCTTCAAACATCTCCAGCCACTTGCAGTTTTCTCCAAGACTGCTTGCATGTACCCTAATGAGTTGGAACCTGCTGTAGATAGTCGGAAACAGTGAGGATACATTGTCAACAACTAGGGTTAGGAAGATATGCATGTCAAACCATTCATCATAAAAATAAATTGGAGAGGATTATGGCCCTGTTTGGTGCAGCTTATAGTGTTCGAGGCAAAAATAGTTTAAATAAGCTTTAGGAAAAAAAAAAAAAAACACAATTATTTGAAAGTTGGGGGAGGAATGCTTTAGCATGTGCTTTTTAATTATCAACTTTTAGCTTGAGAAAAATTGCACCATACATGCCCTACATGTATATTAACTATCAATTGCTTTCTAAGTACACCCAAAGACTCGAACTGCGGTCAGTAATGTGGTTTGGTTGAAATTAATTTGGATTTCAGATTTCCACCAATTTGCCATTAACTACCAGAAATAAGTTAACAACCAGAATTTTCCATTTCTGATCACAAATGAAGTTGTTTGGGAACAGCGATGATGAAATTTTACTAATATCTAGTCCAGAATCTAGAGAATTTATGGTTTACATATATATATATATGTATTAAATATATAGTTAGCATACAAGAAGGTCAATACACAAAAATTGAATACTAACCTCTGCAACGGATCATTCTGATCAGCAGGATCCATGAAGCTATTCTGTGTTGGCTTTGGAAATGAAAACTCCATCGAAGCCAGGCCATTAGATGAAGTGATACCCTTGGCATACAAGATATCCGTATCAGAGGGCTCGTAGTCTGTCCTTGAAATCTCAACAGCCTTCATAGAACAAAAATAACTCATAAATTTAAATGCTAACCAGCAAGAAGTATATCACATTTCATTTTTACATGTACCAACAATTTTAGAGAGACAAGATCTTAACTCTCTAAAGAGACAATGTTCACTAAAAATTTTACTTGAAGCTACTGTTTCACACTTACAGAGACAGGAGGCTAGATTATTTATTGAAAAGGATAAACTTCAAATTAGAATAGAGGAAAATAAAAAAAAAAAGAAACAAAAGCTGCCCAACAAATTAAGTAACCAAAACCGGTTAAGAAGCATTAAAGAGCATGATCTCACCCGATCCAAGAAATAAGTAGCGACACTGGGTAGCATACGTAGTTCATTCTTCCGATTGACTGTGGCTTGAAAAGCTCTATCCTTCCACAACTCCTCAACAAGAGGTGCGTATTCCCGAGAAGCAGCTGGAAAAATAACTTCCAAATTGCCTGATATCATCACTTGGAGAAGCCAATCAGAGAATGCTTTCAGTTTTGGGCTGATGGAATAGATATTTTTTTCATCAATGTGGCCACCACTCCCTGCAGTTAACAAAACTTTCAGAGTCCACTCAATTATTAAAAAAAAATGCTAATTTCAAGATATTTGTTGGATGCAATATTTTGTTATTTTGATGATGATAATTGGATTCAACAATGAATTTAACTACCAAACAGATACTTTGCCGCAGAGAAACTGCTGACTCTTTACCACATTTACGATTATTTAATGCAGAAATGTCATTGTATATAAGCTGAATAGAAAATAGAACTGTTAAATAAACTCTCATCATACTTGAAGGACCAGGTTGATCACTGCGCTTTTTCCTCATTTCAATTAAACATTCTTCCTCAAATCGTTCACGCCCCTCAAGAAGTATTCCAAGATAACCATACAAACTGCTCTGGATCATGAGTTTAATATTTTGACGCTCATCTTCAGAGAAAGGGACATTATACACCATTCTAGCCTGAATTAAGCACACAAATTAGTCAGTCACCAAATTTGTCCAATTGAACCGAAAAATAATACATCACTTAATGTGGGTAAAGAAAGATTAACTTTGAGCAATAGATAGGGAAAACAATTACTATATATACACATTTTGCATGTGTGTATATGCCTATAAAGGTTGGTAAAATGAGCAGCAATTTCAAGTCTATTTGAATACCATCCTGTTTAATGGATCATACTGTAGAACTGTGTTAAAAAAAATTACTAAGCAGTTCATTCTCATTTTCGCTACACCCACTTTTTGACATGTTCCTTAACTGATCAACATACAACAAAAAACAACATGAACATGGCATGCCTTACAACAGTCCTACGGAATTTTTCCTTTTAACTACCATGGAAACAAATCTATGATCTCACAAAAAAACATTAGGCTCTTTTCCCTTTGTCATACCCTGCTCCAAATCTCTAGGCCACATCCTGCTCAATCCTTCCTTTATGGGTACTTGATCAAAGATATCAAAAATAACATGTTTACTTCTGGATATATTTTAGCCATCAAGTTTCACTCTATCTTCATCTCTAGTTCTACTTTTAAAAAAAAATTGAACTCCATGTATTTTGTCTTAGTTGTATTTAACCTAAAACTTTTAAATTCTAAAATATCTTTCCACAACTCACATAGAATTCACCCCTATCATTTTGTCAACAAAACTATCATGGCGCATACAATACACAAAATAACTAATGCAAAAAGGTAAGGAGTTAATGCTTTCCTTGATATAAGCCTATAGTTATTGAAAATTCACTTGTTTCTTCTCCCATTTTCTCTAACTAGTCGATGTAGAATATAAGAAGGTCAAGGAACAATAAATTCAAAGAAGTAGCGATATTTTGAAATTGGCATGATTTCAAAGAAAAATTGATAGGAACCATCCATAATCACGTTTCTAGTATTATTAGAGTTTTATTTTATGATTAATTTACATTTTTAAGATTTTTAGGTCAATGGTATTTTGGTAAATTTTATATTTACTGATATGGGTTGTAAGGGTCGCCCATGGGTCATCTTGTTGTGGGTCAAGTTATTTAATTGGGTTTTATTTACGTTTCTTATTTAGTTTTAAATTGGTTTTAGAAGTTAAAGATATTTTAGTAGTTTCCTTTTCTGGTTACAGTTAGTTTAGGAAGTCTCAAGTCTATATAAAGTCATGCAATGCTTCTAATTCAAAAGAGTTGATATTTTATAGAATTTTCAAAGCCTTGAAGCATCTTTTGGGTTTGTATGATGCAACCCTAAACCTAGGTGTTATGCCTATGGAATCTAGGTGCGATACCTAGACCTATCTTCTTCTTTTCTTCCTTTTTATTTTATGTTTCAATTTACTATTCTCGGATTACTATTCATAGCCCTCTAAAAGTGCGCTTTTCCACCTCAAAACCCCATCCAATCAACCCTAATTCCTTCCCCTACCTATTAGCCTTCAATTTAACCCTTAAAACCCTAAATTACTCGCTGTTTAAGACGTTAAATAACCTCTATTTTCACCCTAACAGCACCGTCCTGCATCACTAGTCATGGCTTTATTGTACATGCCTTCAACTACATTAAAATGTCTAATTGTTTCTCCTTTGTTTCATGAACTCCTCCACTTTATTTCCCTGAACACCCCATCACGTGCTGCTTCCTTTTTTAAGTCAATAAACATCATATGAAGATATCCTTTTATTTTCTCTACATTTTCCATCATAGCACATAGAAAAATAGCTTTCAATGTAGAAATTCCATGCATAAAACCAAAATGAATCATGTCAACACCATAGAAATGCTAGGAAGTTAGGAAATTGAAATCTACCAATAAATCTTACAAATGTACGACGTATAAAGTTTTGAACATTATGAAGCGACATTTTCCCCTAGGTAAAAAATTGAAATAGCCAAATGACAGAGAATCATTTATGTGGTTCTACAGGAGCTTAATTATCATACATTTACACTTTTCTAGAGTTAAGTTTCTCGTAAGATCTTGTGCCCCTGCAGATGCAGATGCAAAGACCAGAGGAAGCATAGAAAATACCTATAGCATTGTGTAAAACAAAGCCGTTGAGCTCTATGATATTGACTATAGCTATGGTTACTGTGAATGAATGAAAATCAAGTAGAAGATGAAAGCTAAATTCTTCCAATACCTGTTTGAATATAGTACTTGTCCCCGATTTATCATAACCAACTAGAAGAAATTTGTTTAGTGTTTTCTGTGCAAGGTAATTCGGTACAACTCCATTGCCAAGATTGACAACTTCTTTCCCAGAAGAATTCACATGCTCAGGAGGAATTGGCAAAGACAAGAGGGCACAAACTAGCTTGGTTCCAGTCTGGAAAGAAGATAATTGAATATCCGACAATTAAGATAAATTACAAAAAAAAAAAGCACACGATCGGACAACCACACTCATACACACCTTGTCCCATAATTTTTTTCTACCCGTCACATTATTCTGTCCCTCTTCCTGGTAGGAACCATCTTTACTTAACCATAAGTGAAGGTTTCCTTCACACAAGATTTCGGCCCACTGCAAGATTCAGTAGATATGAGTTTGATTACATCATTACATACTTTCCAAAACCCGTAATTCAACAGAAGTAAATCATATTCAGCACTCAAACCTTCAGCATCCAGAGCTCTGCTTTTGTAATTTCCCGATTGTTTATCAATATATTTGTGTTTCCATTGCTAGCATTTCGCTTAATGGAATCTCCAACTTCCAGTTGATCGCTAATAATCTGGCAGGGCTTCTGGCCTTCCTGTTTGATTGATCCAAAAACATTAATTTTATCATGGCATAACATAACTATACACACACACACACACACACACACACACACACAGAGAGAGGAGTCTCACCTTTCCCCAAAATCCAGATACCTTATCATACCAATACTTTCCTGGTTTTAGCTTTTTTGGTGGGTATGGACATGTTTGCAATTTAACCAACTCTTCTTGACTAAGAGGCTTACCATTCACATATACAACCTCAGATGGTAGCTGATTTGCTTCACATGATATCTCAGACCACATAATCTGTTTAACTTCCAAATCAGTGAGCAATTGCCTAAGCACCCGGGAACATTTTCCCAGGGTCCCCCGCCTTGACTCGTCGATAGGAGAACCAATACAAGTAATACATTTTCTTCCTTCAGGCATTGATCCCATTGCCCTGAGCACGCAATTACCACAATATCTAGCACTGCAAGCAATGCAGACCACCTTATCAGTGAAACGATTTCTCTTGAGGCATCGATGACATAAACCTTTCTTTACATTAGATTTAGTCTTTAGCCTTTCTTGGAAAATCTGTGGATCATCATGATAAGTTCTTGCATGAACTATATCACTTGATTCCTGATCACAAGAAGTCATGGTTGACATCTCATTGACATGGTGGGATGATTCGTCAATGAAAGCCGCACTGTCACTAGAGGAAATCTCAGAGCAAATAGCCGGTGATCTTAATCCCCCTTCGTTTGAATTGCCATCATCCTTTAAATCCTCAACTTCTGAGCTTCCTGATAATTCTTGTGAATCATCACGACTATCAGAAAACCCTAGTGATCCGGAACTTTCAATTCCATCGGATACCTTGGGTATACTTTCATCAACACCCATTGAACCTAATGCACCTGAGCTATCTATCAAATTCATTGATTTACATGAAATACTACAACGCCCCTCCATGCCCAAGCCAACGAATTCACTCGAATTGGACGCTGAATTTGGGGGCAAAACTGCTTTATAGTCCAATTTGAAACCCATTGACAATTTCTTGCTTGAAGGATCACTCTTTGCAAATGGTTGAATAACTGGAAGTGACAAATTGCTCACCATAGAAGCTTTGGAAACCACCGAAGCAGTCGGAATTCGATCAATATCGATCGGAACTGCCTGTGGAATATCATAGCCAACTGGAGGACCACTGTACTCCATAGCAAAAGAGTACTCAACACTATAATCATCGCCATCGTCGCGATTTTTCGAAGGAAAACTAGGCAAAATTTTCAGCAATAGGCTAGTCATCTTGCTAGTAATTCAATCCAAAAACCCTAACAAACCCTAGTTTCACAAACCTATGAGGAAGAAATCAATTTCTTAGCTCAAAACAAAGCAAAAAGAGAGGCTTCATCAAATAATTCATACCCAAATTCTAAACCTAATTAAATGGAAATGGAAATGGATTGGTGAATGATATAAAAGAGCAATGAAATGGAAATGGATTGGTGAATGATATAAAAATGTCATGAAAGTTACAATTATTAAATAAGAAGAGTTACTTGGTCTATTGACTTACTAGCGAAGACTGAGACTTCAGATAAGACAGCAAAGACTATGCTAGAATTCAAAGTTTTCTTGATCAACGCGTTTTTGGGTGGAAAATTTTCCAGGAAAGTGATGGGAAAGAGATAGAAAATGGAAACAGAGCTTAACTGCCTCAAAACCAGTTCTTCGCGAAAAGAACGACCGCAGGAAATGTTGTATCCAGTTTTAAATTTTTGTGGGTTATTCACACAAAATTTCTAAATTATTGACTCTTTAATTTACAAAAGGTTTAAATAAGCTCTCTAATTATTGACAAGTATCGTTTATCTTCTTAAATTATAAAAATTTATAATATACTTTTTAAATTATAAAAAGTATAAACTAGACTTCCTAATAAAAAGAGTTAAAATAATACTTTTTAATAGTTTAGGGGATTAGTTACCCGTTTTTGTTGTTTTTGGACAAAATAAGACTTTTTAATAGTTTAGGGGTTTATTCAAATGCTTTTATAATTTGAGGAGTTAAAGCGATATTTCTTAAAAATCTAAGGGGTCTTTATGTAAATAATCTAATTTATTTAAGATTAATTTCAACTTACACCCATGATAATTTTAGTAATTACAATAATTTTTATATTTTTACTTTTTATGAAAAGATGTACAATCAGGACAACTCTATATAATTTGTGAACTAAAGCAATAATTAAAAATGAGACCTTTTATGTAATAATTTTTTTTAATAAAATATTTATTTAAAATTTATTTTTTTAACTTTTTGAGATGCAAAAATATTAATTAAATCTTTATATTCAAGTTTTGCTAACAAATCTAATGTTTTGTATTATCATCTCTTTTTTGTATGGTTTCAATATGTTCCATTTCTTTTTGGTCAATTACTTGTTCATTTATAGAATTTTCATCTAAATTTTTTTTGTTATATTATTATTAATTGTAATGAATTTATCGAGAGCTCATTTTTTAGATTGAGTCTTTGTTTGGTATTGGCTTTTTTAGCTAGTTTTTTTGTATTGAGACTTTTCTAGTTTGGTTTTTTTAGTCTCGTTTGGTTTAGTTTTTTTGACTTTTGTAATAGAAAAAATGTAATTATTATGATTTGGATGTGATATTTTGTCTTATTAGCTTATGTAGCCAATTTTATCTTTTTGTATTTTTTTAGCCAAAAATTTAAAACCAAACGAAACTTGAATAAGACTTTCTATTTTTCTTAACTTTTTCATATCCAGATTCATATTTTTCTATTAGACATATTTGTTTTCTTTAAAAATAATAAATAAATAAATAAACTAAATAATAAAACACAAAACAAAAAAAAAAAATTATTGAAAGGGTAGAACAATATAACCTGATGATGAATCAAGCCTTGTTTATGAAAATAAATTTTGGATTCTTTTGTTTTGTTTTGGACCTTTTTTTTTTTTTTTTTTTTTTTGGGTTTGGGCCATTTATTCAAAAAAAAATAAATAATGAATCACATGAGCCTATTACAATATATCAAAAAATTGGGCCTTCTCAAATTTGGAGGCTTAAAGCTTGGGCTTGCCAAGCCTTATGGTAAGGCCGACCCTATGTGCAATGTGATAGAGAGGTAATATCTCTCAAATAAGAAGTGGTATGATCAAAATAAGATAAAAAGATAAAAAAATATACATTTTTAAGAGGTTGTCAAACAACTTCTAAAACTAATGTAATTGCGTTAGACCTTCAAGATTTATTGTATTTTTGTTCAAACACGAGAGAAGATTAGTGTAAGTTATCCATTTAAAATTTATAAGAGAGACTCTTACAATTATTAAAATTTTAAATTACGTTAGTTCAAAACTAGATTGTTGTTTGTATTGGGGAGTGCATTAAAAATACTAGAAATGCATTATACCCCCAGCTGGGGTGACCCCCAGTGAGGTGTCGGCCCGTGATTGGGCGAGAAAAACTGTATTTTTTTTTTTTTTTTTTTTGGGTCATCAGCCAGTGGGGGCGCGCCACGTCACTGGGGGCGCGACCCCCACTGGGGGTACTTAGCACGATTGTAAAAATACAGTCGTTTTATACACGTAGAAAAAATATTTAAAATTTTACTCAAAATTCAAACATATGAACAAGATTCATTCTATTTATAATTATAAAATATTAATTCCAAATTTATATCCTACACATAATTTTTCATAGTAAAATTATGGATAATTTGCATTAAAAATACAGTTGGGTTAAATATTTAAAATTTTAATCAAAATCCAAACATATAAACAAGATTCATTCTATTTACAATCCATAGAATACTAATTTTAAATTTACATCCTACCCATCATTTTCATAATAAGATTATGGGTTGGTTGGGAAGTGGGTTGGCTTTTTGACTTTTTGATTTTTTTGACTATTTTAGCCTGGACTAAAAAGTTTGGTTTGGGAATGACTTTTTGACTTTTTGGTTTTTTTGACTTTTTTTGTGAAAGAAGAGTGTAATGATTATGGGTTGAATGTGATGTTTTATTTTTTGTGGCTAAAATAGCCTATTTTGTCTTTTGTGGCTAAAATAGCCAAAAAAGCCCCATATTCTTCTTCCCAAACAGTGCCATAAAATAGCCTATTTTGTTTTATGGATAATTTTTTAGAACTATTATTAAAAATATTAGGGCTTTTTGCTACATCTGATTTGATGGCGTGTGAAATGTATTGTGGAAGTTTAGAATCTAGTTGTCTCATTTTTATGTTCACACTTACATACATATAATTCAAAAAAAATGAGGGTCTCGTGGTTGACACGCCTGGTCGAGGAAGAACCCGTTTGAATCGTTTGATTTTGACCTGGCATTGGCATAGATGGAGCAAGCATA
>JAPPVO010000029.1:169686027-169812454 GCA_030407325.1 Camellia japonica
CCACTTTAGCCGAGTTTTCTTTGCATTTTCTCTCTGTCTCCCATCACTCTCCCGGAAATTTTCCACCGAAAAAGGGAAAAAGAAAAAAGAACTTTGATGTCTGGCGTGGTCGTTACGGTCTTCTCTCAAGTCTCGGTCTTTGTTGGTAAGTCAAGGACCATGCAATTCTTCTTATTAATAATTGCAACTTTCATGGCATTTTTATATCATTCACCAAATTCCATTTCCATTTCACTGCTCTCTTGGGTTTCTCAACAATTAGGTCTAGGCTTTGGAGACGAAACAGTTGATGAAGCCTCTCATTTGCTTTGTTTTGAGCTAAGAAAGAGTGTTGTTGCTCATTTTGAGTGTTGTGCTTCATGGGTTTTGTGAAACTAGGGTTGTTAGGGTCTTTGAATTGAATGACTAGCAAGATGACTAGGCAGTTCCCGTCAATTTTGATCAAATCCCAGCTGCTTTGGTTGTCTCCACAGCTTCAATGATGAGTATTCTTCAAGCAATAAATTGTCATAGGAGTTGAAATTGGGCTCTAAAGCTGCTGTGCCCCCGAATTCGGCATCCCATTTGGGTGAATTTGTTGGTTCAGGCACAGTTTGGTTCTTGGAGGATCATGGTAATTTCATGTAAATCAATAAATTTGGTCTCTGAGATTTCTTGTGGCAAAGGGGAGGATTGCAGTGATGAATCTCCCTGCAATGTCAATATGATGTCAGCCATGACTTCCTGTGATCCTGAATCAAGTGATATAATAGTTCACGAGGGGACTTATCAGGATGAGCCACAAATTGTTTATGTCAAGAAAGGTTTATGTCATCGATGCCTCAGGGGAAGTTGTTTCACTGAGAAGGTAGTCTGCATTGTTTGCGGTGCTAGATATTGCAGTAATTGCGTGCTCAGGGCAATGGGATCAATGCCTGAAGGAAGAAAATGTATTACTTGTATTGGTTCTCCTATCGACGAGTCAAGGCGGGGGACCCTGGGAAAATGTTCCCGGGTGCTTAGGCAATTGCTCACTGATTTGGAAGTTAAACAGATTATGTGGTCTGAGATATCATGCGAAGCAAATCAGCTACCATCTGAGGTTGTATATGTGAATGGTAAGCCTCTTAGTCAAGAAGAGTTGGTTAAGTTGCAAACCTGTCCATACCCACCAAAAAAGCTAAAACCAGGAAAGTATTGGTATGATAAGGTATCTGGATTTTGGGGAAAGGTGAGACTCCTCTCTCTCTCTCTCTCTCTCTCTCTAAATATATATATATATATATATGTATATGTATAATTATGTTATGCCATGATAAAATTAAATGTTTTTGGCTCGATCAAATAGGAAGGACAGAAGCCCTGCCAGATTATTAGCGCTCAACTGGAAGTTGGAAATTTCATTAAGCGAAATGCTAGCAATGGAAACACAAATATATTTATAAACAATCGGGAAATTACAAAAGCCGAGCTCTGCATGCTGCAGGTTTGAGTGTTGAATATGATTTACTTTTGTTGAATTGCGGGTTTGGAAAGTATGTAATGATGTAATCAAACTCATATCTACTGAATCTTGCAGTGGGCCGAAATCTTGTGTGAAGGAAACCTTCACTTATGGGTAAGTAAAGATGGTTCCTACCATTCCTACCAGGAAGAGGGACCGAGGGAAGGGAGGAGGCGAATATGGGACAAGGTGTGTATAAGTGTGGTTGTCCATTCGTGTGCTTGTTTTCGTAATTTATATTAACTGTCAGATATTCAGTTATCTTGGGAAAACATTCTTTCCAGACTGGAATCAAGCTAGTTTGTGCCCTCTTGTCTTTGCCAATTCCTCCTAAGCATGCAGATCCTTCTGGGGAAGAAGTTGACAATATTGACAATGGAGTTGTACTGAACTACCTTGAGCAGAAAACACTAAATAAACTTCTTCTAGTTGGTTATGATAAATTGGGCACAAGTAACATATTCAAACAGGTATTGGAAGAATTTAGCTTTCGTCTTTTACTTGATTTTCATTCATTTACAGTAATTATAGCTATGGTCAATATCACACAGCCCAACAGCTTTTTTTGCACAATATTATATGTATTTTCTATGCTTCATCTGGCCTTTGCATTTGCAGGAGCATAAGATCTTACAAGAAACTTAGCTCTAGAAAAGAATAAATGAACGATAATTAAGCACCTATAGAACAACATAAATGATATCATTTGGTTATTTCAATTTTCTACCAAGGGAAAAAAGTAAAAATGTTTGTTTCATAGTGTTCAAAACTTTATATGTCATATATCCATACAATTTATTGATAGATCCCAATTTCCTAACTTCTTGCATGGCACTTCTATGGCGTCTAATTGAAGGGAGATTATGATATGAGACAGACAACAATTTCAGAAATTGATTGCTAAAATTAGTAGACATTCCAAAGAGAAATGACTGTAATTGTTAGTGTATTCATTTTAAGTTTTTGACACTGTTCTACATTATGATCCGTTAAACATGATGGTATTGAAATGGACTTGAAATAGCATTTCATGATACCAACCTTTATAGGCATACATATATACACATGCAAAATTTGTATCTATAGTAATTATTTTGCCTATTTATTGCTCAAAGTTTCTTTACCCACTATCAAGTGAGGTAGTATTTTTTGGTTCAATTGGATAAATTTGGTGACTGACTAATTTGTGTGCTTTTCAGGCCAGGATGGTATATAATGTCTGTTTCTCTGAAGATGAGCGTCAAAATATTAAACCCATGATCCAGAGCAGTTTGTATGGTTATCTTGTAATACTTCTTAAGGCACGTGAACGATTTGAGGAAGAATGTTTAACTGAAATGAGGAAAAAAAGCATTGATAAACTTGGTCCTTCAGGTATGAGGAGAGTTTATTTTACAGTTCTCTTTTCTATTCAGCTTATATACAATATTACCATTTCTCCATCTAATAGTTGATAAATTTGGTAAAGAGTTTGTAGATGCGTGAAAAAGGTTTTCAAGATTGTATCTTTTTTCCCTTTCTTTTTGAAAGGGTAATAATCCAGAGACCTTACAAAGATCATTCATTGCAAAAGTTCTTTCAATAATCATGCCCAACCATAAAGGGTGTAAAACAGTTTATTCACTGGCAGAGTTGAGTTCTTTTGGTATTCTTGTACTTAAAGCTCATTCGAGTGGATATATTAAGATTCTCATAGTGGCATGTCTGGTGATCCAAATATCCATCCAACAAAAGATAGGGCAGCAAAATATCTGTGATGAATATTATTAACTCTTGTGAATAACAAAAGCTTGAACTTCATATTCATTTTACTTTTGACTGGCCTATCATAGAGTCAACAGATTCTCCGTGGGTGCATTGCTTCTATATATGTTTTTACTACTAATAAATATGTTATAGAATCTGTTGACTAGGAGTGCAAAAATGGCCTGCGGCCCGGGGTGAGCCTGGGACCCTTGCCTGCGGGTCCGGCTCATCGGCCTGCTCAAGGGCCACTCAAAGTCTGGCCAGAGGCCTAGTGTCATTTTTGGTGGAAAAAAAATAAAATTTTGGTGAAAAAATAAAAAAAAATTGTTGAGGCCCGGCCCAAGCCCGCCGGCCCTAATAGCCCTGGGTCTGGGCCTAATTTCCCCGCATGTGGCTTGGTCCGGCCTGAATTTTGACGGGAGCCCGTGAGGCCCAAGCCCTAGCCCGAGTGGGCATCAGGCCAAATTTACACCCCTGCCGTTGACTATTATTATTATTATTATTTTGTGATGCTTACTGTGCTGGTGAATTAGATTTTGAAAGAATATACGTGTTAGTAAAAATTATGTTTATTCTCAATCGACAAGAATTAAATAATAATTCACACAAACAATTGAACAAACAAATCAGGCGACTGTGTATTTGATTCAAATTGTCTTGAAAGTATAAGGACTTCTTTGGAACAAACTACAATTGACAAGGGAAAAGAAATAAACAAAAAGTAATTTAAGATGAAACTACTAAAGTTCACCAAGTTACAAACTATGAATTACAGAAGAAACTACTCATAATTTGCAAAAACTACTCCTAAGTATAAAAGCTAAGTGTTGTTGATGTCCTTTCTCCCTGCAAACTTTCAGCTTTTATTCTTTCCCTTGAAACTCTAGCACATGATCCCACCTTCCTTGAAATTTGCCGGCCAATCTTTCCCTCATTGCTGCAACTGCTTCTTCATCTTTCTCCAGCACTTCACACAGACTTGCCACATGTTTCCCATGATCTCTAGCACTACCTTCGACAGAGGAGACCAATTTACTAAAATCCATAACTACTTGCAAACTTCTTTGCTTCTTTAAACTCTTTATCTTTGTCCCAACTTTACTTTTAAATCTCCAGCCACATCATCACCCAATTTTCCTTCAACTATTGAGCATGATTGACAGAGAAAATTCCTAGTAACATCAGCATCTCCTAGAAATTAGCCCATGATCTCCAATAAAGCTTGCAATTGCTCCACAATCTTAGTCCATGACATGCTCTTGCTGTATTGCACATGTCACTACCATTTCCTTGCCACATAATCCTCTGATTAATATGCACCCCAACTATGACTTTGTTGCCACATGTCACAGTCTGATTTGTGCACCTGTCGACAGACATTTTACAAAAACGCTTGCAAACAACTAGTTACATAAATAGCTTCGGCCTCCTTTGTTATAATTACTGTAGAAAATTTAATGTATAGGAAAAAAGAGAGAGAATCAATTATGTATGTATTGATGTATTATTGATTGATTGATTTTCAATGTTTTTACAAGAGCTCTCTTTTATAGAGAGAAATGGGATACAATGGAGCCATAATTAATTGAGCAATAAGAACTAAATGGAGCACTAAACTAAATGGAGCACTCACTAAACTAAATGGAGCACTAAACTAAATGGAGCACTCACTAAACTAAATGGAGCACTAAACTAAATCACTAACTATATGGGGTAGGTGGAGTAGGTGTAGGAATTGTTACATTCAACAGCCCCCCTCAAACTCAAGGGGGTTAGGAACTAACCAACTTGAGTTTGGAGAGAGTAACAAAATAGGAAAAATAATCTGACAAATAAAAGTAGATAGGAGACACTGTATGGTCGTGTCAGACCGTTGTAGAAGACAGTTTATGGGGTCATGTCGGACCGTTGTAGAAGATAGTTTATGGGGTCATATCGGACCGATGTAGAAAACAGTTTATGGGGTCATGTCGGACCGTTGTAGAAAATAGTTTACTGGGTCATGTCGGACCGTTGTAGAAAACAGTTTACTGGGTCATGTCGGACCGTTGTAGAAAACAGTTTACTGGGTCATGTCGGACCCATATAGGAGCTAACCGGAATCAATGTCGGGACAGTTTACAGAGTTTTGTCGGACCCATATAGAAGCTAACCGGAATCAAAGTCGGGACAGTTTATAGAGTCTTGTCGGACCCTCAAAAGTCGCACCTCAAAAGGCGTGCCATCAAAAGGCGTGTCATCAAAAAGCGTGCCATCAAAAGGCGTGCCATCAAAAGATGTGCCCGACAGCCATCAAAAGGCGAGCCATCAAAAGGCGCGCCATCAAAAGACGTGCCCGACAGCCATCAAAAGTCGAGCTATCAAAAGGCGCGCCGATTTGTCGTCTGGCGCCGAGCGGCGCGCGATACGCGTGGCTGTTTTGGCTATTTAACGAAGATGGAGGCTGAGGCTTAGACAGAACAAAACACTTGCTGAAAAACCTCTGAAAACCTCTTCGTTTTTGCTGAGAGAGATACTCTGTAACACTTTTGAGAGATACTCTGTAACACGCTGTTGCTCTGCAAATGGCTTCTTCTTCCCGCCCCGTTACCCAGAACATAGCCTCTTCGTCTCGTGGTCTTACTCTCTTTCCCGACCTCAACGAGGCCACAACTCAGAATATAGCCCTTGAACCTCAACCAAGCTCCCTTGGACCAAGCCCCCCTGGTTTTGCACCGTTGAACTATCTGATGGTGGCAGTTGAGCAGATAATGGCTGCTCAATCTGATATTGAGGCCAATTATTATACATTAAGGTCATGTGTTGAGACCATGACTGCGGTCAACAACCTGTCGCACCGGCTTCAGAGTAGAACAAATGAGGTGCAGCAGGTAAAAGCTTAACTGGCTTTGCTTCAGCGCATGTATACGGATGCCCGAGCAGAGATATGTGTGCTCAAGGCAGAAAACAAGGAACTGAAGCGGAAGGCCACCGTGATGCTCAGATTTGGAGGTCCTCCATATGTGACGGTTGAGGAGCAACGGGAAGTGAACGTGCTCGGCGGCGTGGGAAACACGGAGGCAGCACCGGCAAAGGATGCCCAAGACAAAGGCAAGAAGAAGAGAACAGCTGAAGAGGCGAAAAAATAAGGCCGGTTTTTGTTGTGTGGGTCGTAGGTTGTGGTTGTTTTGTTGTTGTTGGTTTTTTTTTTTTTTTTTTTGGTGTGTAAAATGGTGATCGGGTTTGATCCCCGGCATGAATAAAATAAGGTTGGTGACATTACTGCAATTGCTTTCTCTTTTTTGGATGACCCATATTTCTTTTTCTGAGTATTCTAATTCTTGGAGAAGAAATCAAAGCCAAATGGCCCCCCAGATCCAAATCCCGACAAACTGATGGAAGCAGCTTTTGCAGCCAAAGGGTTAAACTGAGGCGTAGGCTTTGTGTGGGACTCCTCCATCCTTCCCATGAAAAAGCTTAAAAAACAGTATCAAAATTGGGTCTCTAAAAGCTCGAAGAAAAGCTGATGCTCTGCTTAGATTACTCAGCAGATGCTGCTCTCAATCTCAAAATCCAAAGCTTAGTTGTAATGTGTAGTTGGACCTCATGTCTTCTATCTTCTTCAGATTTTCTTGTTCATCAAATTGTGTCTGGCTCTCAATCTCTGGACACACAGCAACCTTTATGTGCCTCAAGATTATGAGGAAGCAACTCCTTGTTACTACCCAGCAAGGCTGGTTTGTCCTCCACGTGGAGGCAGCCCAAAAGTCTTCCTCTACCTCTCACCAGCCATGTTATTATCGTCTATGTTACACGGACTCTTCAAAATAGATCAAATATCTGTGTCGGACACCCGACACTCGGACAAGGGTATGAGATATGTGTCGGATACTTTTCAACGGATACTTCTTATATAATTGTATATAACACAATTATCATATGTGCATATTATTGTTTAATTACTATAAATGTCATTTTGACACTGTAAGTTACATATAGTACCATTTTATCTCACATATTAGATTAAAAATATAAAAATATGATATTTTTTTGCCGAATCCGCGTACCCTTAAATTTAAGATTTAATGAGTCTGACCTCTAGATACATACCCGCACCCGACACCCGTACCCGAGTCCATGTAACATAGATTATCGTTACCTCCTGCCATGGTGTCCTTAGGCTTTCTTCCAACTGGGTCCTTGCTAGAGTCATTGATCCACATCTCTAACGAGATCGCGTCCATGGACAAGCTTCCATTGGTGCGGGCTAAGAATGTATCAACAATGATGATGGAGGAAGTGGCCTGTTTGTTTCTGGATATCCAAAGGCAAGCAGCATATGAGCTTCGGTTACTTGCAAAAACCGGAATGGATAAATTTAATTCTTCCTCAGCAACATCTGCCTTCCAAGTTGGTGAGCCATCTTCTGCAGCAGCTGTACAAACTCCAGCTTCAGCAACTTCTCCTACTGAGAATGTGGCCCCTTCTTTTAGTGAGAGGCCCAGAGTTAGACATCAGCATAGCCAGTCGATGGATGGGTCGACTACAATTAAGCCTGAGATGCTCATGTCAGGTTCAGAAGAGGCATCTGCAGCTGATTCTAAGAAATCCATGTCTGCTGCTAAGCTTGCTGAGCTCGCTCATAAAACCTTTTGATACTTGGTTTCCACAATTTCCTTTTATTCAAGGTTAGACACATCTGTTTGGTAATTAAGTTCATTGTTAAATTTCAAATTATCATCAAGCTAACAAAATGTTGCATCCAACTCAAATATCTTGAAATTAGGATTCTTTTCTTTTCTTTTTATTTATTTGTTTTTAAATAATTGAGTAGACTCTGAAAGTTTAGTTATTAACAACAGGGAGTGGTGGTCAGATTGACGAAAAAAATATCTATTCCATCAATCCAAGATTGAAAGCATTCTCTGATTGGCTTCTCCAAGAGATGATATCAGGCAATTTGGAAGTCATTTTTCCAGCTGCTTCACATGCATATGCACCAGTTGTTGAGGAGTTGTGGAAGGACAGAGCTTTACAAGCCACATACAATCGGAGGAATGAAATATGTATGCTGCCCAAGGTCGCCAATTATTTCTTAGATCGGGTGAGATCATGCTCTCTAATGGTTCTTAACTGGTTTTGGCTACTTTAATTTCTTGGACAGGTTATGTTTCTTTTATTTTATTTTTTTGTTTTGTTTTGTTTTCTAATTAGAAGTTTCTCTTTCAATAAATAATTTAGCTTTTTGTCCATTTTAAGTGTGAAACAGTAGCTTCAAGTCCGAGGGCAGCCACTTTGTGCAATTATAGACCCTCAGATAGGGGGCTGTACTTGGTCAACTCCCACCCTTCCCAACATGATATACTATGATAGCATGCCAGATCAATTTAATGGTTCCAACTTCCAAATAAGGTTAGAAAAAAAATGGAGGGTGACTTTTTGGGGTTGGAGTAGTGGGGGATATAAAAGCTTTTAACGTTATCTGTGGGCTGGTTTCCCACCTGCAAACCAGGATTTAAACAGTTGATCTCATGATCCCTAATCGAGGAAGCAGTGATACCAATGAGAGCTAAAAATTTAGCATTTTTGCTCTGTTCTATTAATTCTTTGGAGCTTAGAATGAAGAAAAGTGGATAATCGAACTATATATACATATATTTTGGTCAGCGATATATTAAATTGTACTTAAAATTTAAATTTAAGGTATGTATTAAATTTAAATTGTACTTTTAACCTTAAGGATTTTGGCTCTCTAAAATTGTTAGTACATGTAAAATGAAACGTGATTTGAAGTTTGATATACATTCTTGCTGGTTAGCATCTAAATTTATGAGTTAATTCTGTTCTATGAAGGCTGTTGAGATTTCGAGGACAGACTATGAGCCCTCTGATATGGATATCTTGTATGCTGACGGTAGCACTTCATCCAATGGCCTGGTTTGCATGGAGTTTTCATTTCCCAAGTCAACAGAAGATAGCTTCATGGACCCTGCTGATCAGAATGATCTGTTGCAGAGGTTATTATTAATCAATTCTTGTATCAGCTAACTATAGATTTTTTATTTATTAGAAGAAAAAAAAAAAGGGATCCTATCTAAAAAAAAGAGGAAAAGTTACAAAAAAAAAGAAAAAAGACTTCGACTCCATTAACAAATCAAACCCCAACTTTTTAATTGTTTCAATTTAAACCCTCAATTTTTAAAATGGTGTCAGTCAATTCTAACCATTTGTTATTTATAACTAACGAAACAAGGGCAATTTAGACAATTTAACCGCTTTTTGTCGGTGGTGTTGGACGGCAATAATGGCTATGGACTGGGAAGGAAGGAGAAGGGTGGTAATGAGCTAAGGAAGGGGAGGAGTAGCTATGGAGGGGGAAAAGGCATGAAGGTGGATTGGGGAAGAGAGGGGGGGGGGGGGGTGTGACGGACGATGGTAAGAGTGGAAAATGGCTGTCGATAGTAATGAAAGGTAAAATAAAGTGGTTAACTTGTCTAAAACTAAATTACCCCTTCTTCATTAGTTATAACTAATGGATACAAACTGATGGTTAAAATTGATATAATTTTTAAAGTTTAGGGTTAACTTGAAATAATTAAAAACTTAGGGTTTGATTTGAAACTGGGGTTAAAGTATTTATTTATTTATTTTTTGTAATTTTTCTATAAAAATAAAATAAAAATGTAGACAACAAATTCTCTAGCTTCAGGATTGGGGCTGAGTTTAGCAAAATTTTATCGTCACTGACCTTGAACAACTTCATTTATGATTTTCTGAAATAGAAAATTTGGGATGTTAACTTCTACCAAACCCACGTTACTGAGTTCAGTTTAGTCCTTGGCTGAACTTAGAAGGCAATTGATATAATCCTCTCCTCCCATTTGTATCCATGACAAATGGTTTAAAATGTATGTCTTCCTAACCCTAGTTGTCGACAATGTATCCTCACTTAAGTAGCACAAACATGCAACACAACATGGACATACCGACATGGTCACGTGGATATCTGACACAACATGCCTTCTCCATAAAAGTGTCCATACTTTCTACTGCAGGTACCAACTCATTAGGTTTCATGCAAGCAATCTTGAAGAAAATTGCAAATGGTTGGAGATGTTTGAAGACATTGACCTCATCCTGTACTGTGTTGCCTTGACTGCTTACAATCAATTCTCGGATGATGATAACGGAGTTTCCACAAACAAAATGCTAGTAAGCAAGAAGCTCTTTGAAAACATAGTCACTCATCCAAACTTTCATCAGAAGGACTTCATTCTGATACTCAACGAGTTCGACCTGTTCGAGGAGAAGATCGAACAGGTTCCTCTCTCTCAATGCGAATGGTTTCATGACTTCAACCCGGTGATCGGCATTCATCACAACAGCAGCACCAGTAATAACTATAATAACTCTTCATTGGCTCAATGTGCTTTCCACTATATCGCGGTGAAATATAAAAGACTTTTCAATTCCCTCACTGGAGGACGCAAGTTGTACGTTTCATTGGTTACTGGATTGGAGTTGGATAGTGTTGATGAAACTCTTAGATATGCGAGGGAGATTCTGAAGTGGAATGAGGAGAAACCCAGCCTTACTACATATGATCGGTCTTCTAGTAGCATTGAGGCAAGTATCTCTTTGTAGATTTCCCTCCAAAAAAATGACAACTAAGACTTTGTTTGTTTCGACGTAAAATATTTTACACCAAAAAATTTCATGTAAACTGATTTTGCACAAAAAAAAAATGGTTTGTTTATATTTCTCGGAGTTTAGTTGACACTTTCGGAGTTCAGTTGTTAGGACTATCCGTTCTAATAATGGTGGGGAATATATTTCTAATGCATTTCATTCCCATCTTAATCAAACTGGTATTCTTCAACGACTTACTTGTCCTTGGACCCTTGAATAAAATGGTGTTACTGAACACAAAAATCGCCATATTATGTCTATTGTCCAGTGTCTTCTTCGCGATATAGGTGTTCCCAAGTCTTATTGGCATATGGCTATCCTTATTGTTGTTTATCTCATTAATAGGACCCCTGGTCGTGTTGCATGGACTCCCTCCATTTCATACCCTTATGCCCACCACCACTCTGTTTCTACTTTTACCTTGTGTCTTTGGGTGTACCTATTTTGTTCAAAATCGGAGTCCCACTCGCACAAAGTTAGATGACAAATCTATTAGTCGTATCTTCTTAGGGTACTCTTCCATTTCCAAAGTGTATAGGTGTTAAGACCCTGTGTCTCGTCACTTTCACCACACTTTGAATGTTACATTTTGTGATGATCTTATTTTCTTTGTTACTAACCCTTCTTTGCAGGTTTCTCCTCCTGTTAGTTCCACTGTTCGCCCGGTGACCATTTTGGACGAGGTTGAGAATGAGGTTGCCCCCTTCCTCTTTCTCATCCTTTGCCTCCTCCCCTATTGCATACTCCCGTCGCCCACGCACTCAGCCCCCTTTGCCACCTCTCCGATCTCTGGATCAGGCAACTCTTCTCCTTTAGCTCTTCCTCCACCTCCTCGTCGTAACCCACATCGGGATCGACATCCTCCGAATTGTTTGAGTTATTTGAGTAGTACTAATCATCATATTTCTCAGTATCTTTTCTATGACAGGATTTCCCCTTCTTACCGTTCTTTTCTTGGCAAGCTTAAGTTGGAGTCTATTTCTCGTTCTATGTCTTTTAGAATCCCAAATGAGTAGCGGCTATGCAAATTGAGATGGCGGCCTTAGAACAGAATCACACTTAGGATCTTGTACCTTTACCTCTTACAGTTGGTTGCAAATGGGTGTTTACTATAAAGTATCTCACTAATGGCTCAGTTGACCATTACAAAGCCCGCTTGATGGCCAAGGTTTCACACAAATTCCTAGCAAGGATTTTGGTGCCACTTTTGTCCTTGTCGCCAAGCTTACTTTTGTACGTCTTCCTTATCTCCTTCGCAACATCTCATTCTTGGCCTCTTCATCAGCTTGATGTCAAGAATGCATTTCTCCATGGAGATCTTCTTGAGACGGTTTACATGGCTCCTCCACCTGATTTTCGAGCTGAGGGGGAGTATTCGGGGAAAGTGTGCTGGTTACACAAATCCTTGTATGGTCTAAAACAATCTCCACGAGCATAGTTTGGTTGCTTCAGTTTTGTTATTATATCTATAGGCTTTGTTCAATGCCACTCTGATTACACTTGTTTTATTCACTAGAATTTTGCAGGTCAATTTATAGTCTTGTTAGTTTATGTGGATGATATTATTCTCATAGGTGATGACTCTGTCGGTATTAGTCAAGTAAAGGAGGACTCGGGTGAAACTTTTGATATTAAGGATTTTGGATGTCTCAAATATATTCTAGGAATTGAGGTGGCTCACTCAAGGGAGGGGATCTCCTTGTCTCAAAGAAAGTGCACCCTTGACTTGCTTCAGGATACTGGTATGTTAGGGTGTAAACCTACTTCTACTCCTATGGATCCTAATGTCAAACTCACATCAGAGTATAGTGAGTTGCTAGATGACCCAGGCATGTATTAGCGTCTTATTAGATGCCTCATTTAGTTGACCAATACTATACTTGACTTGACATTTGCAGTTAGTGTTGTGAGTCAGTTCATGCATGCACACCTTCTCCTGGCTTGGATTGTTCTTTATCGTTGGTTTCCAATCTGGGCTCTCTTGTTTCACCAATGCAGACTATGCAGGATCTAAAATTGATTGGCGTTCCACTTCTGGCTTCCGTACTTTCTATGGTGATCATCTTATCTCATGGAAAAGTAAGAAGCAGGCGGTGGTTTCTAAGTTTTCTGCAGAGGCTAAGTATCAGGCTATGGCACATAGGACATGTGAGATTCTTTGGATTCGTTCTATTCTGGCAGAGTTGGATTTTGAGGAGACTGTTCCTTTCTCTTTATTTTGTGATAACAAATCTGCCATTTTGTTATCCTCTGATTCTGTGCTTCATGAGTGTACCAAGCATATCAAGGTTGACATACATTTCATTCGAGAAAAGGTTCGGACTGACATTGTATGTCCGTCTTTTGTCTCTTCTTCTCAGCAGTAGGCAGATATATTCACAAAATCTATGGGACCAACTTTGCTCTAGTCTTCCATTGACAAGCTGTGTTAGTAGAATATCTTCACACTAACTTGAGGGGGAGTATTGAATATAGAAATCAAAATATTATGTTTGAATATAGAAATTAGAATGGGAATTATTTTGATTGTAGGAATCTTACCTTGTGTATATTGTTTCCTAAATTGGGTCATGAATATATTATATATACATGGCCTTTACCTCATTGATTGATAAGCCAAATAATTCTTTCCATTCTTTTATGTACATTACAAAAACAAAGGGAAAAGAAAATTAGAAGCTATGTTTTAGATTTTTTCTTTTTTGATTGGTACGGGGTGTTCGGATCAAAGTCCGACTAATTCCTAGGGGTGCACAATTTCCGATAAGTGCACCATAGTTAATTCTAGGGTTTTTTCCTAATCCGATGACCCAAAGAATTGTTAGCACATAAGAGGTTTCGATCCTTGAATCTTGGAGGGGGTACACCTCCAAAGCCTAAGGTTTTGCCACCAGGCCAACCCTTTGGGGTTGAAACTATGTTTTAGATTTTGAAAGAAAGAAGAAATGTAGAGCTCTTTTAAGAGATGTAAGGATGGTTTATCTGCCATAACATATTTGAGTTTTGTATAAGAGCTACATATACACAATGTTCAAGTTCATTACTTCTATTACCTTCATAGAGAATTCTTTGATGCAACCCATATTAAGGTGTCTGCCACTGTTCTTCTGATTGATTTTGGAGCTGTGAGAATGTTTCTATGTTTTTTTGCTTATATATCCTCACAGTAACCATAGATTGGTTGAGAATTTGTTTTTTTCTTTGTGCTTGATATATACACAATTAACATATGCCCGACCCCCCCAAGATAGTCCTTGGGGCCTAGTCTACATGCCCAGCTTGGCCCACGCCCAGCAGGTCAGTCCAGGGCTCCATTGGGGTAACCAAGTTGGACGGACCATTAGACCGGGCTACTTGGTAGTCATTCCTTATGAAGCATAGACACGGACACGTCAACACGACAAATTCTAAAAAAAAATGGGACACAGATAATCATTTTTTGATTTTTTATATTATCTAGACACGAAATATATTATATTATATTATATAGTTATATATGTGCATGCATCATATATACAATTAAATAATTACTTCGTGCTAATTACATTTTGTATCTAATTCTCTTAGAAAAATTTGTAGACTACTAGACCATAGTAGTTAAAAAATCAGACAAACCATAGCAAACATTTGTAATTGCAACATTTCATGTCATATTCACTTTTACATTTGTGTTTTTTGTATAGACAATGCCAAGTAATGATAGAGTTGCTGAAGTTATGGTATGTAGTTTTAAGTTTTGTAGACATTCTTTCTGTAGTAGAGTTTTGTTAATATAAATTTTATTTATGGCTAATTAACTGATTAAAAATTGCTGACACAAATGAAGGAGCTCTCAACGCAATCCAATGTCACAGACGACGAGACACAAGTTTCGGGCCCTAAGAGACCTGGTCATGTCCGAACATATGGGTTGAGTTCTTCTCTGACAGATGTCATTGGAGGTGGATATAGGCAGTCACGGGAACAGACTCAAATAATCCAGATGCAACTCCAAGAGCAATTTAACCAATATAGAGTACAACTAGAGACGCAAATGAAGGAGATGATGGGTGCTATGCGTACAGAGATGCAGGACACAATTCAATCTCAACAAACAGTAATTCAAGCTCAGCAAGCACGGGTGGAGCATTTGGAGTATCAGCTGCAAGCTATGGGTGGGCTTGTTGCACCAGCTGCTACACCCTTAGATTCACTACATAATTGGCATGTAATAGTCTTTTTTATTAGTGCTTTCATACATTGTATCTTTCTTTCTTTTTCTTTTTCTTTTTCTTTTAATGTTCATACATATTATATTGAAATGATAGGTTCCTCGTGCATCTAGCACTCATTGTACTACAAGAAGGAGTCAGCCAGTACCACATTCACAACATCAATCCCATGCATCCACTTCATTGTTTAGTCGCCATCTTTCATCCCGAGTAGTGAGTAAACAGTTAATTATGCAATTTGCAATATGAAATTTCATTCATGTTACTTGTTCTTGTTAAATGCAAATTCAATTACCAAAGAAAAGGAAGAAGAAGAAGAAAAAGTAGTAGATGGGACAAACTTTTAGGTCCAGATTTTCTCAGGTTTGTTATAGCAGATTCATCAATTGGTTGTTGCTTATCTATTTGAATTCAAAAGTCGTTCTTGCATGATTCAATGAAAATGGGCTGCTGAAACGTGAAAGTGGATGTTAAAAATTAATTTATGCCTAGAAGTAGGGGTGTGTGCGGTGCGGTTTCAACGGTTTGAGAGTAAAACTATAAACCAAACCGTGAATGGCGGATTGGCAAATAATCAAATTGCGGTTGGGGGCAGTTTCAATTTGCTTGTTGATTGAAAAATATTCTTAAACAACTATCATACATTTGCATAATATATAACACTAATTTGTATAATATTTTTCATATATATAACACAAACTAATTTTACATAATATTTTTTATATGTATAACTACTAATTTATAACAAATTTAACATCTTAAATTTCTCTCACATTTATTTTTATTTTGATATTTCATTAGAGGTTAAAAAAAATATGTATTAATTATAGTGGAGCGGAATAGTTTCAAAAGCGGATTATAAAGTTCAAAATTTAATTTGCAGTTAGCGGATGTATTGGTACAGATTGGGCTGTATTTTGCACAACCCTACCTAGTAGTTGGAATTTTTATTCCAAAACTATGGAAATATGATATTTATGCTGAAATTTGATATTTATAATGCTAAAACAGATTATTTAACTGTAGGGTTTGGGTGGACAAATTTCATGGATGTGAATCATTGATCTTTTCTTACTGCTGTTTCATATCGTTTCTTCTTGAACAATTTTGTTTATGTTCGTACCTGAGAGGAGCATGATACTAGAGGCAAAGTTGTGAACTTTATGCAATATGACGTGCTACAAGAAACGGACCACTAGGCATTTAGCTGATATTATTTTAATGCTTTTTCTTAGATGAACTTTGCCTGAGGCTCGGATTATTGCAGCTTATTATATTGTTTCTCTCTCTTTCTCTCTCTCTCTAACTATATTTTTACAGGGTGCTTGGGTACAATTTGGTGGAGAATTGTGGAGGCAGTGGTGGTAGAGACCCTCTTGCCTCATGGTCGTATAGCCTTCCATTTTCTTTAGGGTGTTTGGTGCGACTTATTTTGGTCAATTTATAGATTTTAATTTTAGAAAAGTTATTTTGAACTGTTTGATTAAACTTATTTCAAATAGTTTTTTATTCTCGCAACTTTATTTTAACTCAAAAAAATTAATTTTTAGAAGCTGCTCATTCTTTACTTCTGATTGTCAACTTCTGCTGTGGACATGTTAATTTAAGATTATACTCTTAGATTTTTTTTTTTATGAAAAATATAAACAAGTACTAAATAACAAAAAATAAAAGTTAATTCAAAAATGTATTTCACAACTTATTTAACAAACACTACTCAGCAACTTAAATTTATAATCCAACAATTACACCAAACAGATTAACAGCTTGTGCATAATTTATAATTTATTAAGTTATAATCTATAATCTGTTTTAACAACTACATCAAACGGGGCCATTATATGTTGCAAAATGCAGAGATTTTAGCCTTTGTTTGGGAAGATGGGTCAGAGTGGGTTTGGAGTTATTTTAGCCATAAAAAAAAAAAAAAAGGTTTTTAGCTTAATAAGATAAAACATCACATTCAACCCATAATCATTACATTAATTATCCCACAAAAAGTCAAAAAAAATCCAAAAAATCCTTTCCAAATAAGACTTTTAAACTCAGACTAAAATAATTAAAAAATCAAAAGGTTAAAAAGTCAACCCACTTCCCAAACCAACCCTTATTTTGTTTTAGGAGGTGGGTCGCGGATTTCATGCTCTGTTCTTGGTTATAGGTCTAATTTGGATAAGTGGGTTTTTGTTGTCATGCTCTCTTCTTTTGTAATGTTAATTTGGATAAGGCTTCGTACACATGAAATCAAACGAACTTTTATTTTATTTTATTTTTTGGTGTTTGAATTGTTGGACTCGCATGATCTGTTTGATGTGCTTTTCATAATTGACCATATGTTAAACCTAGAGCAAGCAAGAATTGGCCATGAAATTTGGGAATTGAAAAAAAGGGAAAGAAGGTTCTATGTGGGTGGATGGTTTTCTCCAGTAGTTATGAGAGCTGATTCACAAAATAGTGACTAGGTGTAGAACATAGGATATGTAATTATGATAGGTACTTTCTAACAAAATAAAATTATAATAACAAATAGTTTATTTATTTATTTTTTTAAGACAAGATATTGACAACCTTATCAAATGACAGAGTCTTACAATTTACAGCACATGGTTTGTTCTGTATATCCACAATACTACCTAAAGTAGCAGCTGTTTTACAACTTCTTGAGTGAACCGACCTCAATCTTCATTTGCACACATATATAAGTATAGGAACTGCAATGACCATATCTCAAAATATCAAATACTAAAAAAAGCACTTCAAGATCTTTTTTTCTCTCCCTTCTCTCCTTTTAGATCTACCTCTGTCTTTTGTCATTTGATATTGAAAGTGACCATGCCTGGGCTGGTGGATAAGTGGACTAGTGAGCTTGCCAAGCTACGCAACAAGAAGGATCGCACCATTTTTGAAGCTGGTTCGAGCCCAACCACTCCTAAGTCGAGCCAAATGGTTCAAGCACAAGAAAAGAGCTCAACTAATTTGGCTAGTGTCATGACCAAACTCAATTTGCCCTTGTTGACTTACTCTGAGGCTTCAGTTTCTATGCTTGTTGAATGCTTTAGCCCTT
This sequence comes from Camellia japonica, assembly GCA_030407325.1. NCBI lineage: Eukaryota > Viridiplantae > Streptophyta > Magnoliopsida > Ericales > Theaceae > Camellia > Camellia japonica. The sequence continues at coordinate 169,704,200 of JAPPVO010000029.1, forward strand.
GAAAAAATACTAGTTTGTCATGTTTTCTTTCCTTTGTGAATCGTCATCATTGACTTGGTGATAATTTGTTGTCACCATTTCTGTGATCTAATGCTATGCATGTAAAAAATTGTGTAATATGTGTGAAATTTCTATGTAATGAGTTTGATTTTTGATTTTTTTGATTTTTTTGGTAGAAAATAAACTAGCGTGAATTAAACATTTGAGTTACAAAAATAAAATGTATATGTATACTTATATATTCAGATAGCCTATTCTTTTAATTTTATTCAAAGAACCCATTATGTGATAATAAAGATTTAAAGTAGTAATGAAATATATAAATTATTCTCAACATCTTAAATGATAATCAAGGCAAAAGTAAAGTTCATATGATACCTCATTGATTATTTTTTTTTAATGTTAAGATGAGGGGAATGGTCGATAATTTTACCCCTCGATTCTATTATAGATCTAGAAGTCTCATTTTAAAGTGTCATGACAAAATCTTTTAAAAAAACAATAATAAAAATTGGACACTAGAACTCCATTTTTAGTATAAAAAAATTGCTTAACCCCATTTCCAAGTTTTTTTCTTCTTCTTTCCTAACCATTAATTCCACCTAAGAAATTCAAGATATTTGATATCATCTAGTATTGGGAAAATTATTATTTGTTCTTAGGACAAGTTGATGTGGTGTTCTAACTTGGTTCTTATTGATTGAATCAATGCGACTCTGAACTTTTCTGTCTCTTTTTAGGAGACAATAAAACATTTATCCCTTAATAAACAATGTGAAATAATACTCTATAACCATGTTTGATTCACAAGACTAATAGTGAGGTATTAACAATCTTATCAAATTAGTATAATATTCACTATCCAATTGGATTAATAAGATAAATTATCCATTGAATTAATAATCTTACCTCTATTCCATTACTAATAATCTTACAAATTTATTACATTAATTATCTATTAGATTAAAAATTCTAAATCAAAATATTAAAACAAATATAAAATAATTAAATAATAATCTCAATCCCATATTATAATCAATCAAACATGTCCTATTACTTCTCCATTGATACAAAAATAGGAGCTTGTTGGGCTAAATGGGACAAATAGGTAGGGATTTGACACGTGATGGTTTCATGAAAATATCAAGATATTTTTAGATGTCCTAAAAAAAAAAAAGATATTTTTAGATATTACAAGAATGTGTACTTAATTTTTTATTGTGACGAGTCAAAGAGAGTTCTTAATTTTTTTTTGGTCTTTTATAAGTTTGGTAATGGTAAGCTTTTTGTTTTAGCAGTATTTTTTCTATTAACATTTCTTTTATTAAAAATTTTTAGGGACTTTAAGACTAAAAAAGCATGAAAATTAATAAGTATGTTCATTAAAAAATGCTACTAAAAACAAAACTGATTTAATTAGAAAAATATATTGTTTTTTTCTCTCTCTTATGGAACATTCAATTTTTAAAATATTTTTCTTACTTTTTAGGTTTTTAGTGTAAAAATCCCTTAAATGTAAAACTAGTTGAAGAATGTTCACCAAAACAAAACAAAAAAAAAAAGGAAAAAAAGCACCAAAAATAAAATAACCCCAAAAAAGCCAACTTAACTGCCCTTGCCAAATCAACTCTAAAGTCAGTACCAAACACCCATATCATCTAAAATGCCATTATATTTTTCCTTTTTGCTTGTGATTTTTTTTTAGATGATGTTTTATTAGTTTTAACTTTAAGTACAATTTAAAAAAACTGAATGGCCTATTTTTAAAATTATATGGTTATGATTATTAGCTTAATTTATTGTTTTTCGTGGATGATGTACATATAAAATTTGACAAAATAAATAATTTAAATCATTAAAACAAGACCCGTAGTAGATTCTATAGAGCCCAACAACAGCTGTATGGACTGGAAACAAACCTCTCCCTGTTCATTTCTTATTATCAGCCAAGAGATAAAAGATTAAAAAGAAAAGAAAAAAGAAAAAGGAAAGTGAATGAAAAGAAAAAGGGGGGAAAAAGCAAAGTAAAGAAAAAAAGAAGCATCTTACATAATATATTACAATAATTGAAGCAAATAAATTAATATATTACAAGAAAGATGGGTATGAAGAAACTCAAAAATATGTCATATAGCTCTCATCCACCAATCTCAGGAAATAAGCCCACCTTTTATTTTTCCACAATGAGCCAAGAAAAAGAGAGAAAGATAGGGACATTTACCAGCAACACAGCCTGTTGTAATTCATTTTCCTGTGGACCACTCATACATTTTCTTCTATCTTTTAATTTTTAATTTTTAATTTTTTGAGCAATGAATAGTTGTAACTTGCAAGAATATTCAACACAAAACTGTGGTCCACCCTCATGACACACCACTTGAATAAAAATACAAAAAAATTGCAAGTTCCCTCTGGTTCATTCACATACCCAACAAAACAAAACAAGAGTCATATTTTGCATACTCCATCTAAACCAATGGCAAAGACAATCTCAGCCAATGCTCTCGAATATCCTATCAACATATGCTTCTTAATGCCATGTCATGCTGTGTGCTCACAATCGATGGGCCTCATCGACACACTGATATTTTCAAAGACCCTCAACCTCTCTCCCACTATAAACATAGGAACACTTCTCCACCATTCTCTTCAGTCTATACATTGTTTTTTGAAGGAGTAAAATTCAAGAGAGACTTTGAGAAGATGTCGGTTATGGTTGATGCGTGGGTGAGCGAGCTGGTAAAGCTTGGAGAGAAGGTTAGAGCTCGGAAACCATTCTTGCTTAAAAGAAGAACAGATGTTGATCAAGAAAATGAAGCATCACTACCTAAGGAGAAAGACCATTCTTTGGTCCTCATGAAGTCTGCGAAAGAGGCGAAGAAAGACAGTACGATGTCAGAAACTACGATTTGTCTGCTCATGGACCGTTTTGCGCCAATGTAATCATCATCATATTGTATATATACGTGTGTGAGGTTCAATTGTATGAATGTTTGCAAGAGTTAAAATAATATAATGATTGTATGTATTCATGCCCATGTATATGAGGGGTTCTTCTGATCATCTAATGCTCTCTGCTTTAGTCCAAAACATTGTTTCATCATACTAACACTCTGTTTTTTCAAAAAAATCTTTTCAGTGAAATGATTTTTATGTTTGGTTGAAATCTTAAAACTAATTACTAGTGGTTAGTGGTGGTGGTAGTAGTGGGACAGTGACAGCGGTGGTAAACATTAATCCAAACAACATTTTTTTACCTTTTAACCCTAAAAAATATTTTTCATTCAAACAAATTATTTTTCATTAATTATAAAAAATATATTTTTTTGTTAACTTTTGTTTTCCTTCATAAAAAACTATAGAAATATAGAAAATAAAAAATAACTTTCTTTCACTTAAACAAACGAGCTTAAGGCTTTGTTTGGATTATTCTAAAAAAATCAAAAAGTTAAAAAGTCACTATTCTGTTTAAGTTACATCATTTTATTTAAGTCACATCACCTCTCTATCACATCACTTCAAATCCAACTTATATTTCATAAAAAGTCAAAAAATACACTTATTTATATCATCCCAAACCACCCCTAAGTTTGATCTCTGTTTTCTTGGTAACATCCATTTACCTTTTTGCCTTCTAATGCTATATAATACATCAGCAAGAAATAAAAAAATAAATTTTCGACCAGTCTATGGTTTTTGTCAGCAGATATAATATATATATATAATAAATAAATAAAAACAGAGATTATCACAGCTCCGAAATCAATCACAAGAACAGAGACAGACACCATAATATGGGTTGCATCAAAGAATTCTCTATAAGTCTCTTATATAAACCATCCTTACATCTCTTGAAAAAGCTCTACATTTCGTTTCTTACAAGATCTAAAACATCGTTTCTTATTTCCTTTTGTGTTTGTAATGTACATCTGCACTGACTTGGGCAAAAAAAAAAAAATTTTAAAAAAACTTAGTTGCCATTTTTTTGGGGGAAGTTACGAAGTGGTACTTGCCTCGATGCTACCAGAAGACCAATCCTGTGCAACGGTGGGTCTCTCTTCATCCCACTTCAGAATCTCCCTCGCAAATTTAAGAGTTTCATCAACACTATCCGGCTCCAATCCAGTAACCAATGAAACATACAACTTGCGTCCTCCGGTGAGGGAATCGAAAAGTCTTTTATATTTCACTGCGATATAATGGAAAGCACGTTGAGCCAATGAAGGGTTATTATAGTTATTACTGGTGCTTCTGTTCTGATGAATGCTAATCACCGGGTTGAAGTCCTGAAACCATTCACATTCAGAGAGAGGAACCTGTTCGATCTTCTCCTCAAACAGGTCAAACTTGTTGAGTATCAGAAGGAAGTCCTTCTGATGAAAGGTCGGATGAGTGACAATGTTTTCAAAGAGTTTCTTGCTTACTAACATTTTGTTGGTTGAGACTCCATTAACATCATCATCCGAGAATTGATCGTAGTCAGTCAAGGCAACACAGTACAGGACAAGGTCGATATCTTCAAACATCTCCAGCCACTTGCAGTTTTCTCCAAGACTGCTTGCATGTACCCTAATGAGTTGGAACCTGCTGTAGATAGTCGGAAACAGTGAGGATACATTGTCAACAACTAGGGTTAGGAAGATATGCATGTCAAACCATTCATCATAAAAATAAATTGGAGAGGATTATGGCCCTGTTTGGTGCAGCTTATAGTGTTCGAGGCAAAAATAGTTTAAATAAGCTTTAGGAAAAAAAAAAAAAAACACAATTATTTGAAAGTTGGGGGAGGAATGCTTTAGCATGTGCTTTTTAATTATCAACTTTTAGCTTGAGAAAAATTGCACCATACATGCCCTACATGTATATTAACTATCAATTGCTTTCTAAGTACACCCAAAGACTCGAACTGCGGTCAGTAATGTGGTTTGGTTGAAATTAATTTGGATTTCAGATTTCCACCAATTTGCCATTAACTACCAGAAATAAGTTAACAACCAGAATTTTCCATTTCTGATCACAAATGAAGTTGTTTGGGAACAGCGATGATGAAATTTTACTAATATCTAGTCCAGAATCTAGAGAATTTACGGTTTACATATATATATATGTATTAAATATATAGTTAGCATACAAGAAGGTCAATACACAAAAATTGAATACTAACCTCTGCAACGGATCATTCTGATCAGCAGGATCCATGAAGCTATTCTGTGTTGGCTTTGGAAATGAAAACTCCATCGAAGCCAGGCCATTGGATGAAGTGATACCCTTGGCATACAAGATATCCGTATCAGAGGGCTCGTAGTCTGTCCTTGAAATCTCAACAGCCTTCATAGAACAAAAATAACTCATAAATTTAAATGCTAACCAGCAAGAAGTATATCACATTTCATTTTTACATGTACCAACAATTTTAGAGAGACAAGATCTTAACTCTCTAAAGAGACAATGTTCACTAAAAATTTTACTTGAAGCTACTGTTTCACACTTACAGAGACAGGAGGCTAGATTATTTATTGAAAAGGATAAACTTCAAATTAGAATAGAGGAAAATAAAAAAAAAAAGAAACAAAAGCTGCCCAACAAATTAAGTAACCAAAACCAGTTAAGAAGCATTAAAGAGCATGATCTCACCCGATCCAAGAAATAAGTAGCGACACTGGGTAGCATACGTAGTTCATTCTTCCGATTGACTGTGGCTTGAAAAGCTCTATCCTTCCACAACTCCTCAACAAGAGGTGCGTATTCCCGAGAAGCAGCTGGAAAAATAACTTCCAAATTGCCTGATATCATCACTTGGAGAAGCCAATCAGAGAATGCTTTCAGTTTTGGGCTGATGGAATAGATATTTTTTTCATCAATGTGGCCACCACTCCCTGCAGTTAACAAAACTTTCAGAGTCCACTCAATTATTAAAAAAAAATGCTAATTTCAAGATATTTGTTGGATGCAATATTTTGTTATTTTGATGATGATAATTGGATTCAACAATGAATTTAACTACCAAACAGATACTTTGCCGCAGAGAAACTGCTGACTCTTTACCACATTTACGATTATTTAATGCAGAAATGTCATTGTATATAAGCTGAATAGAAAATAGAACTGTTAAATAAACTCTCATCATACTTGAAGGACCAGGTTGATCACTGCGCTTTTTCCTCATTTCAATTAAACATTCTTCCTCAAATCGTTCACGCCCCTCAAGAAGTATTCCAAGATAACCATACAAACTGCTCTGGATCATGAGTTTAATATTTTGACGCTCATCTTCAGAGAAAGGGACATTATACACCATTCTAGCCTGAATTAAGCACACAAATTAGTCAGTCACCAAATTTGTCCAATTGAACCGAAAAATAATACATCACTTAATGTGGGTAAAGAAAGATTAACTTTGAGCAATAGATAGGGAAAACAATTACTATATATACACATTTTGCATGTGTGTATATGCCTATAAAGGTTGGTAAAATGAGCAGCAATTTCAAGTCTATTTGAATACCATCCTGTTTAATGGATCATACTGTAGAACTGTGTTAAAAAAAATTACTAAGCAGTTCATTCTCATTTTCGCTACACCCACTTTTTGACATGTTCCTTAACTGATCAACATACAACAAAAAACAACATGAACATGGCATGCCTTACAACAGTCCTACGGAATTTTTCCTTTTAACTACCATGGAAACAAATCTATGATCTCACAAAAAAACATTAGGCTCTTTTCCCTTTGTCATACCCTGCTCCAAATCTCTAGGCCACATCCTGCTCAATCCTTCCTTTATGGGTACTTGATCAAAGATATCAAAAATAACATGTTTACTTCTGGATATATTTTAGCCATCAAGTTTCACTCTATCTTCATCTCTAGTTCTACTTTTAAAAAAAAATTGAACTCCATGTATTTTGTCTTAGTTGTATTTAACCTAAAACTTTTAAATTCTAAAATATCTTTCCACGACTCACATAGAATTCACCCCTATCATTTTGTCAACAAAACTATCATGGCGCATACAATACACAAAATAACTAATGCAAAAAGGTAAGGAGTTAATGCTTTCCTTGATATAAGCCTATAGTTATTGAAAATTCACTTGTTTCTTCTCCCATTTTCTCTAACTAGTCGATGTAGAATATAAGAAGGTCAAGGAACAATAAATTCAAAGAAGTAGCGATATTTTGAAATTGGCATGATTTCAAAGAAAAATTGATAGGAACCATCCATAATCACGTTTCTAGTATTATTAGAGTTTTATTTTATGATTAATTTACATTTTTAAGATTTTTAGGTCAATGGTATTTTGGTAAATTTTATATTTACTGATATGGGTTGTAAGGGTCGCCCATGGGTCATCTTGTTGTGGGTCAAGTTATTTAATTGGGTTTTATTTACGTTTCTTATTTAGTTTTAAATTGGTTTTAGAAGTTAAAGATATTTTAGTAGTTTCCTTTTCTGGTTACAGTTAGTTTAGGAAGTCTCAAGTCTATATAAAGTCATGCAATGCTTCTAATTCAAAAGAGTTGATATTTTATAGAATTTTCAAAGCCTTGAAGCATCTTTTGGGTTTGTATGATGCAACCCTAAACCTAGGTGTTATGCCTATGGAATCTAGGTGCGATACCTAGACCTATCTTCTTCTTTTCTTCCTTTTTATTTTATGTTTCAATTTACTATTCTCGGATTACTATTCATAGCCCTCTAAAAGTGCGCTTTTCCACCTCAAAACCCCATCCAATCAACCCTAATTCCTTCCCCTACCTATTAGCCTTCAATTTAACCCTTAAAACCCTAAATTACTCGCTGTTTAAGACGTTAAATAACCTCTATTTTCACCCTAACAGCACCGTCCTGCATCACTAGTCATGGCTTTATTGTACATGCCTTCAACTACATTAAAATGTCTAATTGTTTCTCCTTTGTTTCATGAACTCCTCCACTTTATTTCCCTGAACACCCCATCACGTGCTGCTTCCTTTTTTAAGTCAATAAACATCATATGAAGATATCCTTTTATTTTCTCTACATTTTCCATCATAGCACATAGAAAAATAGCTTTCAATGTAGAAATTCCATGCATAAAACCAAAATGAATCATGTCAACACCATAGAAATGCTAGGAAGTTAGGAAATTGAAATCTACCAATAAATCTTACAAATGTACGACGTATAAAGTTTTGAACATTATGAAGCGACATTTTCCCCTAGGTAAAAAATTGAAATAGCCAAATGACAGAGAATCATTTATGTGGTTCTACAGGAGCTTAATTATCATACATTTACACTTTTCTAGAGTTAAGTTTCTCGTAAGATCTTGTGCCCCTGCAGATGCAGATGCAAAGACCAGAGGAAGCATAGAAAATACCTATAGCATTGTGTAAAACAAAGCCGTTGAGCTCTATGATATTGACTATAGCTATGGTTACTGTGAATGAATGAAAATCAAGTAGAAGATGAAAGCTAAATTCTTCCAATACCTGTTTGAATATAGTACTTGTCCCCGATTTATCATAACCAACTAGAAGAAATTTGTTTAGTGTTTTCTGTGCAAGGTAATTCGGTACAACTCCATTGCCAAGATTGACAACTTCTTTCCCAGAAGAATTCACATGCTCAGGAGGAATTGGCAAAGACAAGAGGGCACAAACTAGCTTGGTTCCAGTCTGGAAAGAAGATAATTGAATATCCAACAATTAAGATAAATTACAAAAAAAAAAAGCACACGATCGGACAACCACACTCATACACACCTTGTCCCATAATTTTTTTCTCCCCGTCACATTATTCTGTCCCTCTTCCTGGTAGGAACCATCTTTACTTAACCATAAGTGAAGGTTTCCTTCACACAAGATTTCGGCCCACTGCAAGATTCAGTAGATATGAGTTTGATTACATCATTACATACTTTCCAAAACCCGTAATTCAACAGAAGTAAATCATATTCAGCACTCAAACCTTCAGCATCCAGAGCTCTGCTTTTGTAATTTCCCGATTGTTTATCAATATATTTGTGTTTCCATTGCTAGCATTTCGCTTAATGGAATCTCCAACTTCCAGTTGATCGCTAATAATCTGGCAGGGCTTCTGGCCTTCCTGTTTGATTGATCCAAAAACATTAATTTTATCATGGCATAACATAACTATACACACACACACACACACACACACAGAGAGAGGAGTCTCACCTTTCCCCAAAATCCAGATACCTTATCATACCAATACTTTCCTGGTTTTAGCTTTTTTGGTGGGTATGGACATGTTTGCAATTTAACCAACTCTTCTTGACTAAGAGGCTTACCATTCACATATACAACCTCAGATGGTAGCTGATTTGCTTCACATGATATCTCAGACCACATAATCTGTTTAACTTCCAAATCAGTGAGCAATTGCCTAAGCACCCGGGAACATTTTCCCAGGGTCCCCCGCCTTGACTCGTCGATAGGAGAACCAATACAAGTAATACATTTTCTTCCTTCAGGCATTGATCCCATTGCCCTGAGCACGCAATTACCACAATATCTAGCACTGCAAGCAATGCAGACCACCTTATCAGTGAAACGATTTCTCTTGAGGCATCGATGACATAAACCTTTCTTTACATTAGATTTAGTCTTTAGCCTTTCTTGGAAAATCTGTGGATCATCATGATAAGTTCTTGCATGAACTATATCACTTGATTCCTGATCACAAGAAGTCATGGTTGACATCTCATTGACATGGTGGGATGATTCGTCAATGAAAGCCGCACTGTCACTAGAGGAAATCTCAGAGCAAATAGCCGGTGATCTTAATCCCCCTTCGTTTGAATTGCCATCATCCTTTAAATCCTCAACTTCTGAGCTTCCTGATAATTCTTGTGAATCATCATGACTATCAGAAAACCCTAGTGATCCGGAACTTTCAATTCCATCGGATACCTTGGGTATACTTTCATCAACACCCATTGAACCTAATGCACCTGAGCTATCTATCAAATTCATTGATTTACATGAAATACTACAACGCCCCTCCATGCCCAAGCCAACGAATTTACTCGAATTGGACGCTGAATTTGGGGGCAAAACTGCTTTATAGTCCAATTTGAAACCCATTGACAATTTCTTGCTTGAAGGATCACTCTTTGCAAATGGTTGAATAACTGGAAGTGACAAATTGCTCACCATAGAAGCTTTGGAAACCACCGAAGCAGTCGGATTCGATCAATATCGATCGGAACTGCCTGTGGAATATCATAGCCAACTGGAGGACCACTGTACTCCATAGCAAAAGAGTACTCAACACTATAATCATCGCCATCGTCGCGATTTTTCGAAGGAAAACTAGGCAAAATTTTCAGCAATAGGCTAGTCATCTTGCTAGTAATTCAATCCAAAAACCCTAACAAACCCTAGTTTCACAAACCTATGAGGAAGAAATCAATTTCTTAGCTCAAAACAAAGCAAAAAGAGAGGCTTCATCAAATAATTCATACCCAAATTCTAAACCTAATTAAATGGAAATGGAAATGGATTGGTGAATGATATAAAAGAGCAATGAAATGGAAATGGATTGGTGAATGATATAAAAATGTCATGAAAGTTACAATTATTAAATAAGAAGAGTTACTTGGTCTATTGACTTACTAGCGAAGACTGAGACTTCAGATAAGACAGCAAAGACTATGCTAGAATTCAAAGTTTTCTTGATCAACGCGTTTTTGGGTGGAAAATTTTCCAGGAAAGTGATGGGAAAGAGATAGAAAATGGAAACAGAGCTTAACTGCCTCAAAACCAGTTCTTCGCGAAAAGAACGACCGCAGGAAATGTTGTATCCAGTTTTAAATTTTTGTGGGTTATTCACACAAAATTTCTAAATTATTGACTCTTTAATTTACAAAAGGTTTAAATAAGCTCTCTAATTATTGACAAGTATCGTTTATCTTCTTAAATTATAAAAATTTATAATATACTTTTTAAATTATAAAAAGTATAAACTAGACTTCCTAATAAAAAGAGTTAAAATAATACTTTTTAATAGTTTAGGGGATTAGTTACCCGTTTTTGTTGTTTTTGGACAAAATAAGACTTTTTAATAGTTTAGGGGTTTATTCAAATGCTTTTATAATTTGAGGAGTTAAAGCGATATTTCTTAAAAATCTAAGGGGTCTTTATGTAAATAATCTAATTTATTTAAGATTAATTTCAACTTACACCCATGATAATTTTAGTAATTACAATAATTTTTATATTTTTACTTTTTATGAAAAGATGTACAATCAGGACAACTCTATATAATTTGTGAACTAAAGCAATAATTAAAAATGAGACCTTTTATGTAATAATTTTTTTTAATAAAATATTTATTTAAAATTTATTTTTTTAACTTTTTGAGATGCAAAAATATTAATTAAATCTTTATATTCAAGTTTTGCTAACAAATCTAATGTTTTGTATTATCATCTCTTTTTTGTATGTTTCAATATGTTCCATTTCTTTTTGGTCAATTACTTGTTCATTTATAGAATTTTCATCTAAATTTTTTTTGTTATATTATTATTAATTGTAATGAATTTATCGAGAGCTCATTTTTTAGATTGAGTCTTTGTTTGGTATTGGCTTTTTTAGCTAGTTTTTTTGTATTGAGACTTTTCTAGTTTGGTTTTTTTAGTCTCGTTTGGTTTAGTTTTTTTGACTTTTGTAATAGAAAAAATGTAATTATTATGATTTGGATGTGATATTTTGTCTTATTAACTTATGTAGCCAATTTTATCTTTTTGTATTTTTTTAGCCAAAAATTTAAAACCAAACGAAACTTGAATAAGACTTTCTATTTTTCTTAACTTTTTCATATCCAGATTCATATTTTTCTATTAGACATATTTGTTTTCTTTAAAAATAATAAATAAATAAATAAACTAAATAATAAAACACAAAACAAAAAAAAAAAATTATTGAAAGGGTAGAACAATATAACCTGATGATGAATCAAGCCTTGTTTATGAAAATAAATTTTGGATTCTTTTGTTTTGTTTTGGACCTTTTTTTTTTTTTTTTTTTTTTTGGGTTTGGGCCATTTATTCAAAAAAAAATAAATAATGAATCACATGAGCCTATTACAATATATCAAAAAATTGGGCCTTCTCAAATTTGGAGGCTTAAAGCTTGGGCTTGCCAAGCCTTATGGTAAGGCCGACCCTATGTGCAATGTGATAGAGAGGTAATATCTCTCAAATAAGAAGTGGTATGATCAAAATAAGATAAAAAGATAAAAAAATATACATTTTTAAGAGGTTGTCAAACAACTTCTAAAACTAATGTAATTGCGTTAGACCTTCAAGATTTATTGTATTTTTGTTCAAACACGAGAGAAGATTAGTGTAAGTTATCCATTTAAAATTTATAAGAGAGACTCTTACAATTATTAAAATTTTAAATTACGTTAGTTCAAAACTAGATTGTTGTTTGTATTGGGGAGTGCATTAAAAATACTAGAAATGCATTATACCCCCAGCTGGGGTGACCCCCAGTGAGGTGTCGGCCCGTGATTGGGCGAGAAAAACTGTATTTTTTTTTTTATTTTTTTTTTTGGGTCATCAGCCAGTGGGGGCGCGCCACGTCACTGGGGGCGCGACCCCCACTGGGGGTACTTAGCACGATTGTAAAAATACAGTCGTTTTATACACGTAGAAAAAATATTTAAAATTTTACTCAAAATTCAAACATATGAACAAGATTCATTCTATTTATAATTATAAAATATTAATTCCAAATTTATATCCTACACATCATTTTTCATAGTAAAATTATGGATAATTTGCAATAAAAATACAGTTGTGTTAAATATTTAAAATTTTAATCAAAATCCAAACATATAAACAAGATGCATTCTATTTACAATCCATAGAATACTAATTTTAAATTTACATCCTACCCATCATTTTCATAATAAGATTATGGGTTGGTTGGGAAAGTGGGTTGGCTTTTTGACTTTTTGATTTTTTTGACTATTTTAGCCTGGACTAAAAAGCTTGGTTTGGGAATGACTTTTTGGCTTTTTGGTTTTTTTGACTTTTTTTGCGAAAGAAGAGTGTAATGATTATGGGTTGAATGTGATGTTTTATTTTTTGTGGCTAAAATAGCCTATTTTGTCTTTTGTGGCTAAAATAGCCAAAAAAAGCCCCATATTCTTCTTCCCAAACAGTGCCATAAAATAGCCTATTTTGTTTTATGGATAATTTTTTAGAACTATTATTAAAAATATTAGGGCTTTTTGCTACATCTGATTTGATGGCGTGTGAAATGTATTGTGGAAGTTTAGAATCTAGTTGTCTCATTTTTATGTTCACACTTACATACATATAATTCAAAAAAAATGAGGGTCTCGTGGTTGACACGCCTGGTCGAGGAAGAACCCGTTTGAATCGTTTGATTTTGACCTGGCATTGGCATAGATGGAGCAAGCATAAATATGTTTATCAATAATATATGATATTATAAACAATTATAATGGAGAGTTACAAGGCATGATTAACATGAATAAATTTTTAAAGTTAGTAAGAATCATGCAAATATGAAAATAAATTAATTATTGACTTTTTTAATAAGATGTAAAAATTCTGACCATCAAATTAACCTGTTGTACAAGTTTATATAGAATATTGTGGATTATTTATATTCATTTATTGAAAATAAAAAGTCTATCATTATAAATAATAGGGAGACTTATTTATAAGTCCTTTTTCAGAACCTTATGCTAGGCTAAGTCCTGTGTAATTTCTTATAGAGTCTCAAGTCCTATTTTCATAAGAATGTATTCCACAAGATCCTAATCTTTTTACCCCTATTTTCACACCTTCCCTCTTTCACCCTCTCTCACTCCCAACCATTAATAGGACTTCTAAATAATTTTCTCAACATTTTAATTCCAAACTAAAAAAAAGCCCAACTTTAAAAAACTAACTAAATTTTTTTTTCTTCTCAATGTATCATCTCGGACTGGTGGTTATATGGAAAAAACTGATTTCAGTTTGGTAGACTCGCAATGCGTTTACAGTCAGTCCAGGCACACCCTGTTTCTTCTTCGACTCATTAGAGCTTCAACCATGATAACATGTGCTTCAATCTATTCATATACCGAAGATTTTCAATTTTATGTCAATCCCATCTCTCAAACTCGATCAATTCCAAGATCAAGACCTCAGTTCAACAAGGACATCATTCACATGCCTTGCAATTATACCTTCAAGAACCCCATTTTCCTCTCAGCGCTACCAGATTCACTTTCCCTTCTCTTCTCAAATCCTGCTCTGCCCTTTCAAATCGTTGTTATGGAGAGACTATCCATGCCACAATTATCTCATTGGGTCTTCAATTCGATCCCTACATAACAACCTCATTGATTAACATGTATGTGAAATGTGGGTCTTTGAGCAATGCAGTCCAAGTGTTTGTCAATTTGTCTGAGAGTCAAGCATTGATTGAAGATATCACAGTTTGGAACTCTATAATTGATGGGTATTTTCGATATGGTCATATTATAAATGATTTTATAATATATTTGTAAAAAAAATTAAATTAGAAAAAAAGAAAGTGTATATATATGATAAAATGAAATGAAAATATTAAAAAAAATATGATATAATAGAATTGTTTTTTGCATAATTAGCAAGTGCATTTATGGTTTAGGAGATAGTATGTCACATTACGTTTATATAGGTGTCACGATACGTTACGTTTATGTAGGTGTCACATTACGTTCATATTGGTGTCACGTTACGTTTATATAGGTGTCACGTTACGTTATGTTACGTTTACGTAGATATGTCACGTTACGTTTATATAGGTGTCACGTTACGTTACGTTTATGTAGGTGTCACGTTACGTTTATGTAGGTGTCACGTTACGTTAAGTTTATGTAGATATGTCACGTTACATTTATATAGGTGTCACGTTACGTTTATGTAGGTGTCACGTTACGTTACGTTTATGTAGATATGTCACGTTACATTTATATAGGTGTCACGTTACGTTTATGTAGGTGTCACGTTACGTTACGTTTATATAAATTTCATATATATGGTTTTATTACTTATTTATGATATTAACAACTAATATTAAGGGTAAATGTGTCAACAAACTTCCCACAGGACTTATGGGAACATAAGTTTTTTAGTAGGACCATATGTAGTATAAGTTTCCCTAATAGGACTTCTAAATAATTTTCCCTAAATAATAATTGTACAAATATATTGTCTTTCATTTATTTTTTATCAAGTGATTTTGAGTTCAGGTAATTAATAATAAAAGTAAAAACTCAAATAAAAAAGAGCTTAAATTTAAAAAAAAAAAAAAATGATAGAGAAAATTAAATTATAAGAACTCAAATACAGTTGCAATAGATCTTAAACAATAAAATCAATTGGATTAGTTCAGGTGACTACTCTTATACATTTTTATTTAGGAGATCAATTATTCCTGAATGTAAATATCAATAATTTCTTTTTGTTGTGGGTTTTTTGTTATTTTTGTTAACCAAACAAAAACAAAAAAAACAAAAAAGAGAAAGAGTCTTCTATGTGGGCTTGTAGTCCAGTCCAAAAACGTTGCAAGATTCACTTTTAAAGGTGGGCCAAACTTGGGCTGGGCTTGTACTGGGTAAGAACAATGTATGTCCAAACGTGTTATTAGTTGGAGGTCCTTTAATCAACTATTACATAATCCCCCTCTTAAACTCGTCACGTTTTGGAATGTTTTTGCTTCCACAATTTTTGTTTCTCTGCTACATGAATAGAGTTGGCATTTCATAAAAAATGCTATTGAGAATATGAAGAGATATTTATGAAATAATCATATTCTAATGACTATATAAGCTTAGTAATTAAGTCATCTAGGAAGATTGGATTATGAGATTTCGACATTATATTGGGAAGTCCTTTAGTGCATGGGGCAGAGCTCAGGGCCTTGTGCATTGGGTTCCAGTTAGCATGGGTTGAAGGATTTTGAGTAGTTATCGTCGAAATTGGTGTTTGGTTGGAGGATTTGGAGGGAGATTTAGAAAGGGAAATGGAAAAGGTAGGTGAAATATGAATAAAACATGTCTATATTTCACCTAGTTTCACACACCTTTTTCCTTTTTCTTTCTAAATCCCTCCTCAAATTCCCCAACCAAACACAGCGTAAAAGTCATCCACGCTGTTAATGGATCGGATAGAATGGACCCAACTTTAATCCATGCCAAGAAATTAGGAATCTTCTCTCGCGCGATTGGTGGTGTCACCTTCAACGGATTGGGTGAGAAGTGAATGCTTGTGCTGATTCCTTGGCCAAGAAGGCTAGATACCTTGCATCTTCTCAGCAAATTCTTGCAACTCCTCCAGCCTCTGTTCTTACTTTGCTAGATTTAGATCGGCAGGGTGTTACAATCTCTGGCCCAGTTTCTATATGTAATTTTCTTTGGGGCCTTTGCCCCCGTTCTATAACCCCAAAAAAATAATAATAAAATGTATGGGGAACAAATATTCTTTGCTTTCCGTACTTCCTTGGACTCAAGCTTCGTGCAACGTCGCCTTGCCTGCAAACAAAGAGGCGGTGATCTGCCCGGCGGGGGTGGTGCCGAAAAGCCCCTCTGACGATCAAGTTAGATCACTTGAGGAAGAAGATAATTAGAGAGAGTGTTTTTGGAGGAGTCAGTTCGCATACCTCTAACGTTTGTCTTCTTCCATATTTCTAGGCTGGCCATGCAGCCCCAAGATTGTGCGCACACTACCTCTGTTGTCCTTCCCTGGACAGGTGGCAGTGCTCGCCTCTCGCCACCTTACGCGTGTAAAGGCTTAGTCCTCCCACCAGTACACACAGAGCTATCCAACGGTATTGAGGCGTGCGTGGAGCAGATGTCCTCTCCCTCACGCCATTGGCCCAGGTGGCACCCTTAACCGGAGTACCACAACCGACCTATCGCTTGTGGAGAATGGTCACCACGAGCGCACAACCGAACAAGGTGTCGCCGGCCTGTACCTAAGCAAAAAGGGTCAAAGGGTGATGCCCATGGCCAAGCTATTCGTGGCCGGTCCCTCCTGGCTGACCGACCGTGTAGCACGCTGGACTTCCTCCGTTCTACATTCTTGATCACAAGAAAGTCGCCTATCTCGGCTGATCGGTTAGGCGCATGCCGGCGCTAACCGCGTCTCAAGTCTGGTCTGGGCTGCTCTTAGATCGGTCACCAGACACCGCTGTGCGTCAGGCCGCGTCACAGCTCGGCCAGGCATTGGTTCGAGTCTGGTCGGTCGACCTCTCCGGCTGCGCAAGAGGAGGGGTCTGCTCGGCGCCGTGCAGTTCCCCAATTGCCCCTTAATCCGCGTTATCGTAGCTCAGCCGTACTACCGCGCAAATCGCCCCTCCCAATTGCCCCTTAATCCCGTCTGCGCTAGCATGACTGGGATTACATTACAAGGCCGGGCTATACTTTTTGCTCGGTGATCTACTTTGCTCGGTTTAGGAACTCCAAGGCGAGCAAGGTCCGCTCCGTGACTTGCTTCTTGGTGAGCAAGATCAGCTGGGCAAAGAACTCCAAGGTCGGCGAGCAAGGTCCGCTCCGCGACTTGCTTCTTGGCGAGCAAGATCAGCTCGGCAAGGAACACCAAGGTCGGCGAGCAAGGTCCGCTCCGCGACTTTCTTCTTAGCGAGCAAGATCAGCTCGGCAAGGAACACCAAGGTCGGCGAGCAAGGTTCGCTTCGCGACTTTCTTCTTGGCGAGCAAGATCAGCTCGGCAAGGAACTCCAAGGTCGGCGAGCCAGGTCCGCTCGGCGACTTGCGTCTTGGCGAGCAAGATCAGCTCGTCAAGGAACATCAAGGTCAGCGAGCAAGGTCCGCTCGGTGACTTGTTTCTTAGCAAGCAAGACCAGCTCGGCAAGGAACTCCAAGGTCGGCGAGCAAGGTCCGCTCGGCGCATTGCTTCTTGGCGAGCAAGATCAGCTCGACAAGGAACTCCAAGGTCGGCGAGCTAGGTCCGCTCGGTGACTTTCTTCTCGGCGAGCAAGATCAGCTCAGCAAGGAACTCCAAGGTTGGCGAGCAAGGTCCGCTCGGCGCCTTGCTTCTTGGCGAGCAAGATCAACTCGGCAAGGAAGTCCAAGGTCGGCGAGCTAGGTCCGCTCGGCGAGCAAGATCAGCTCGTCAAGGAACACCAAGGTCAGCGAGCAAGGTCCGCTCGGTGACTTGTTTCTTGGCGAGCAAGACCAGCTCGGCAAGGAACTCCAAGGTCGGCGAGCAAGGTCCGCTCGGCGCCTTGCTTCTTGTCGAGCAAGATCAACTCGGCAAGGAAGTCCAAGGTCGGCGAGCTAGGTCCGCTCGGCGACTTGCTTCTCGGCGAGCAAGATCAGCTCGACAAGGAAGTCCAAGGTCGGCGAGCTAGGTCCGCTCGGCGACTTGCTTCTCGGCGAGCAAGATCACCTCGGCAAGGAAGTCCAAGGTCGGCGAGCAAGGTCCGCTCGGCGCCTTGCTTCTTGGCGAGCAAGATCAACTCGGCAAGGAAGTCCAAGCTCGGCGAGCTAGGTCCGCTCGGCGACTTGTTTCTCGGGGAGCAAGATCAGCTCGACAAGGAACTCCATGGTTGGCAAGCTAGGTCCGCTCGGCGACTTGCTTCTTGGCAAGCAAGATCAACTCGGCAAGGAAGTCCAAGGTCGGCGAGCTAGGTCCGCTCGGCGACTTGCTTCTCGGCGAGCAAGATCAGCTCGTCAAGGAACACCAAGGTCAGCGAGCAAGGTCCGTTCGGTGACTTGTTTCTTGGCGAGCAAGACCAGCTCGGCAAGGAACTCCAAGGTCGGCGAGCAAGGTCCGCTCGGCACCTTGCTTCTTGGCGAGCAAGATCAACTCGACAAGGAACTCCAAGGTCGGCGAGCTAGGTCCGCTTGGCGACTTTCTTCTCGGCGAGCAAGATCAGCTTGGCAAGGAACTCCAAGGTTGGCGAACAAGGTCCGCTCGGCGCCTTGCTTCTTGTCGAGCAAGATCAACTCGGCAAGGAAGTTCAAGGTCGGCGAGCTAGGTCCGCTCGGCGACTTGCTTCTCGGCGAGCAAGATCAGCTCGACAAGGAACTCCAAGGTCGGCGAGCGAGGTCCGCTCGGTGACTTGCTTCTCGGCGAGCAAGATCACCTCGGCAAGGAAGTCCAAGGTCGGCGAGCAAGGTCCGCTCGGCGCCTTGCTTCTTGGCGAGCAAGATCAACTCGGCAAGGAAGTCCAAGGTCGGTGAGCTAGGTCCGCTCGGCGGCTTGCTTCTCGGCGAGCAAGATCAGCTCGACAAGGAACTCCAAGGTCGGCGAGCTAGGTCCGCTCGGCGACTTGCTTCTTGGCGAGCAAGATCAACTCGGCAAGGAAGTCCAAGGTCGGCGAGCTAGGTCCGCTCGGCGACTTGCTTCTCGATAAGCAAGATCAGCTCGACAAGGAACTCCAAGGTCGGCGAGCTAGGTCCGCTCGGCGGCTTGCTTCTTGGCGAGCAAGATCAGCTCGGCAAGGAGCTCTAAAGTTGATTAAAACCATCAACAAACCTCTTGCCAAGTAAAATCCATCCGACAAAGAATTTCAAAGTTGATAAAATCATCAACGAACCTCTTGTCGAGCAAAATCCGTCCGGCAAGGAATTTTGGTCTTTCCATCAAAATGATTGTTAGTTGCCCCTAGGACCGCACTAAATCCGCTTGTCGAGGCAAAAATACAACAATTCTCAAGAAAATAGTTTACTTGTTTCATTGCGCCAATGGCAAAAAGGGTTACAGAAACAGAACCAAGAACAAAACTTTCGATTGGCAGAGCTTGATGTTCTAGAAATGGATCGGCCATTTACAAACTGTGATTTTTATGCCCCTTTTCCTCGGTCTTCTTACAGACGTCTTCCAAAAACCGAACTCCCTATATCTCTTCCATGGTGGTTTGCATGGCCATCATCTTATTCTCTATTACCGAACTTGCTATCACGGTAGCAGCGGCTGCATCGTTTTCGACACGGATGTGCTCATTGATCTGCTGCATCAAGGACTCCATAGTAGTAGGTTGGTGCATCGTAAGTGAATCTCGTAGTCTATGTCCGACTGGGAGACCCCGTTTATACTGAGTGATCGCCAGGTTGGTAGGACAGTCGAGGATCTCGTTGTAAGTTTCCCAATACTTCGCGTTGTATGCCTTCAACGAACATCCAGACTCCATCTTGACGCCCAGGAGATGGTCGACCTCCTTCGGCGTTCGGGTGTTGGTTTTGAATCTGGTGACGAAGGCTTCCGCTAGCTGCTGCCACCCCTCAATACTCCCCTCCGGGAGCCTTTCAAACCACTTCAAACCCAGCTCTCCCAAGCTTGCTGGGAATATGAGGCACATCAAGTCGTCGTTTCGCCGGTGGCCAGCCATCACTTGCCGGTAATGACTCACATGCATGTACGGATCCGTCTTGCCGTCGTACAAAGTGAACTTTGGCTGGTGGAATCCGGCAAGGAGTGGCATGCTCTCAATATCTGGGGACAACGGCGTGGCTGTAAGTCGCGGCAGCTCTTTGTCCTCCAGCGCAGGGGCCATCACTCTGGGAGCTGGCATTACCACTTCTTCACTACAACGAACTGGAGCGCTTAACCTCTGCAATGCCGGCACTCTCTGAGCCTCCCGACGGCGCGCCCTCTCCTCCAATACCTCCCTCAAGTCCCTGGAACGTGTGGAGAAAGAGGATCGCGACGTTGGCGTCGGCGCGTGAGGGGTGGTAAGTGTTGTCGCAAGAGAGGGACCTGCCTTCTCTTTGGTCGGAATCTCTAACCCCATAGTTCCGGGTGATGGAGATAGAGTGAGTCATCCTCTGGCGGCGACTGCTAGAACGAGGGGAGGGGGTGCGCTCACTAAGGTTGCCTTCTCCAGCAACACCCTTCCCCTTTATCTGGCGCTTCAGCAGCTCCATCTCCGCCGCCATCTTGCGAATGAGGGCGTCTTGGTCTTTGAGTTTGTGCTCCAGGCGCTGCGTACGGGACTTCCCCCGGTGTCGGCGGCCTTCTGGGCTCTGCGAGCGATCTGAACTCCTCCCACGTTTGTCTCGCGCTCCTCGCGAAGAAGTTTCCAGGCCCGCCATGGCTGGAACATTCGGGGGGCCTTTTCTCCTTCGGACATACTCTGGAGTGACACCATCGACGACGGACAGCGGAACTTCGTCATTGTTGGCCATGGAAATGGCTGAAGAGGCTTGAAGAACAAGGGTTGAGTATCAAAGAATTCCCACAGACGGCGCCAATTGTACGGGGAACAAATATTCTTTGCTTTCCGTACTTCCTTGGACTCAAGCTTCGTGCAACGTCGCCTTGCCTGCAAACAAAGAGGCGGTGATCTGCCCGGCGGGGGTGGTGCCGGAAAGCCCCTCCGACGATCAAGTTAGATCACTTGAGGAAGAAGATAATCAGAGAGAGTGTTTTTGGAGGAGTCAGTTCGCATACCTCTAACGTTCGTCTTCTTCCATATTTCTAGGCTGCCATGCAGCCCCAAGATTGTGCGCGCACTACCTCTGCTGTCCTTCCCTGGACAGGTGGCAGTGCTCGCCTCTCGCCACCTTACGCGTGTAAAGGCTTAGTCCTCCCACCAGTACACACAGAGCTGTCCAACGGTATTGAGGCGTGCGTGGAGCAGATGTCCTCTCCCTCACGCCATTGGCCCAGGTGGCATCCTTAACCGGAGTACCACGACCGACCTATCGCTTGTGGAGAATGGTCACCACGAGCGCACAACCGAACAAGGTGTCGCCGGCCTGTACCTAAGCAAAAAGGGTCAAAGGGTGATGCCCATGGCCGAGCTATTCGTGGCCGGTCCCTCCTGGCTGACCGACCGTGTAGCACGCTGGACTTCCTCCGTTCTACATTCTTGATCACAAGAAAGTCGCCTATCTCGGCTGATCGGTTAGGCGCATGCCGGCGCTAACCGCATCTCAAGTCTGGTCTGGGCTGCTCTTAGATCGGTCACCAAACATTGCTGTGCATCAGGCCGCGTCACAGCTCGGCCAGGCATTGGTTCGAGTCTGGTCGGTCGACCTCTCCGGCTGCGCAAGAGGAGGGGTCTGCTCGGCGCCGTGCAGTTCCCCAATTGCCCCTTAATCCGCGTTATCGTAGCTCGGCCGTACTACCGCGCAAATCGCCCCTCCCATAAAATAAAATAAAATAATTCCAATACAGAATAACAAAACCAGATCAATAATCAATATAAGAAACACTTCTATAATAGAAACAAAATGACTAATATGATAAAGAACTCAATTATAAGAGATAAATTATCAATCTCTACATTTAACAATGATTGACCCCTTGTTTTTTCAAATAGAAATGTATAGAAGTGACCAATTAAAGCTAACTAAATTGCCATATTTATGCATGGAAAAAAAAAAAAGATGAACATTCCTTCCAAGTGTTGTTTTTGTGGGTGTTAATTTTTGACCTTAAAACCAAACAAATCTCCTTGTCAAGATTTAGGAAATTTAGTTGGAGAGCACGCTGCGAAAAAGATTAAACCCAACACTTGCACACAAGAACATAAGAGAAATCATGATGGCTCGTCCACTCGGAACATTTCAACGATAAAGTCAGTCACTTATTTCTCAAAGATATCAACTCAAATAATAGTACACAACTAAAAGCATACCTTAGACTCACCGGGTGTCTCACTTTTGTAACCAACAGTGCCCTCGTCCCCTAAAAGTCTTACTTCATGGGACTTAAGCATAACATTTATCTCGGATAGAGTTGGTTTGGGATGTTTTAAAAAAGTGCACTTTTTGACTTATTGGCTTATATGGGTTGGGTTTGGGTTGGGTTTGATGTGATGTGTTAGAGAGGTGATGTGATTTAAATAAGATGATGTGACTTAAATAGGATAGTAACTTTTTAACTTTTTGTATTATTTAGGTTATGCCAAACTTGGCCTTAGTTATGATCCCCTTAAAAGCCTCATCTCTATTCAAACTAAGCGCCTCAAATTATCTGGGAATATTGTCCTCTATCTGAATATCTCGAATTCCAGTATTGTCGCATCACATCTTGGCAATACCACAATTATCTCGACAATCTGGCTCGTCCACGTGACACCTTGGCTACGTAGACAATCTTAAAAATATGTCTCCACAGTTTTATATCAACAAGATTACATATACATAATACTGTTCAAAAAATAATATAAATTAGATCAATTTTGGGTGTAATCAACACCAAGTTCAAATGTATATACGTTTAAAATTATAAACATTTTTCTTGTTATTTTCTCGGGACACTTTGGTATGTTTAGTTTATAAACATGTTTCTTGTTATTTTCTCGGAACACTTCAGTATTTTTAGTTTTATATCTTTGATACGTGGCTCTTTTTTCTTAACTGCAAATCTTACCTACAATAATCACTCGGTGTGCTATTTTACATTTTTTATTTTAAAAAAAAATAATGTTACATTCATCAAATTTTGACTTGTCCAAATTGTTTAAATTTGTATATGTTGGTCGTCTGACCAATCATTCGACTAGCTATCTGGCAATAAGGATGACCGCCGCGGTTGACAAGAATGATAACCGCAATTGACAAGGATTGCACCGGTTGTCCAGACAATCAGCTGGCATGCACAAATTTAGGCGATTTAGACAAACTCAAATTCAGTAAAAGAATCATTTTTGTATAAAAAAATATTATATAGATAATGTCACATAATATTTAGAATTGCCTAATTATTTTTCAAATTCCACCCTATTATTAGTTAGACGATCTTTAAAATCATTTCATAATCATGTGATTGCAAAATAATGGAAAAAATACTCATTTGTTGTAGCAAGAAACTAGTTTTTCCACCCTATTATTACTTAAACAATCTTTAATGGGAAAAAAAAACTCATTTGTTGAAGCAAGAAACTAGTTTTTCCACCCTATTATTGCTCAAACAATCTTTAAAATCATTTCATAATCATGTGATGGCAAAATAACGAGAAAAAAAATAAAAAAATAAAAATCAGTGTGTTTGGTTTAAGTTTTTTTAATTAAGTTTTTGAAAACTGAGTTTTTTGATTTTAGTGTTTTTTTTTTTTTTTTTTAGTGAATATTTTTAAAATTTTAAACATTTTTTTTTACTTTTTAAATACACCTTACTTAGATGTATTTAAAAAGTAAAAAATTTGTGAAAAAATATTTTAAAAAATTAATAAATACATTAAAATATAAAAATATACTGAATTCTCGTTTTTTTTGTATTTTTGATATTTAGTGAATTTTTAAAAAGTTTTTTTCGCAAATTTTTTACTTTTTAAGTGTATTTATGTTAGGTATGTCTAAAAATTAAAAAAATTACTTAAAATATTAAAAAAAATTAATAAAAACAAAAAAATACGGAAAAAAAGAAAGTAAAATTTTTTAAAAGTGTTTTTGAAAAACTCTAATCAAACAAAGTGTAAAACTCGTTGCAGCAAGTAGGGGTGAGCAGCGGATATACCGATCCGCCAAAACCGACCGAACCGAACCGATCCGCCACATTTTGGACGGATGCGTGATGACGAGCGGACGATTGCGGATTGATTTTCTCCAATCCGCCAATTTGACGGACGGATGGTGGATTTGAGGTTCCTTTGGCCGCAACCAAACCGCCAAACCGCGAGCACCCTTAGTAATTTGTAAGACTTTATGTTTTTAATTTGTTTAAATATTTTGTTTGTGTTTTCAATTGAAAAAGAGTTCAAATATTCTGTTGAAAAAAAGTTTTCAACTTGAATATATTTTTTGAATTGAAAAAATAAACGTATTATTTATCTATATTTTTTGGTTTTTAAATCTAACTCTAAAAGTAATAAATAGAAAATATGATATATGCTGGTTGGTTTTTGTTTTCAAAAGCATATATAAATGTAATAATACAAAGACATACAAGTTGAATTATTTTTATATTTTAAGAACCACAGATTGTAATATTTTATGTGGATGAGGTATACTGTGATTGTAATATATGAATGAGGCATGCAATGATTGTGATATTCTAAAATTTCAAACTTTCTTTCTTTGGATGAGGCATGCGGTAATTGTAATACTTTTTAAGTCATTGATTGTAATACTTTTTTTTTTTTTTTTTTTTGAGAAAGTGCATAAGTTGAACTATGTTGAAAATTTATAAAATTTCAAACCGCCAAACCGATTCGCATCCATCCACTAAACCGCCAATCCGCTCAATCCACATCCGCCGGATTAGCGGACGGATGCGGATTGATTTTCGCCAATTCGCCAATCTGGCGGACGAATGACGGATTGAAGGTTCCATGGCCGCAACCAACCCGCGCCCACCCCTAGCAGTAAGAAACTTGTTTTTACATTAACAATTTGTCATAAATTTTCCACGGCTTCAAATATGGAAAATCAACACTGATTTTTAGTAATTATAAAGTCATTATATTTACAACCATTATCGGAGCAATTTAGCTCTCTCACTCACACATAATTTACATACATTTTGGGATCAACATATTCGTATAACTTTTATTTATTTATTTATTTATTTATTATTTGATGCCTAGAAACTCTCTTAAGATTTTTAAGATCCACTCTTACAAACTAAATTAAAAAATATCAATCGATTCATTTAAATCATTGAACTTCTACTTATATGATAAAAAATTCAAACTCTGATTGGTGAAGCGAAGAACAAATCCCCTTACTTCAGAATGGACCCTGGGTGGTCATATGGCTTTCGATACCAATTCATATGAGTTGCATGATTTGATTTGCACAAGACGGGCACCTTAAAAACTACACAAATATTAGGTATTATAAAAAGTCTTTCATGAAAATAGTCATGAAAGATTTATGACCTTTGAATTACACTTACAATAAAGCACCACACACTAATTAAAGTAATTTAAGAGTCATAAATTTTTCATGATCATTTTCATAAAATTTTTTTCATCATTCCTAACATTTCTCTAAAAACTATCCCCACTCATAATTTGCCAACGTGGGACGCTCCTATTGCTTGACTTGATAGCGTCACATGCAACGTCCATATCTCAAATCACCGTCAGGGTGCCTTCTTTTGAAAGGAATAACTCAAGCTCCGCCACTACGCCACCGTACACGGCGGGGCATAAACCTCACACCCTTGAACTACTTTAATTCTGCCACGTGGTCAGACATCCTCCAAACCTTCACCGACTTGTCCAAACTACCACTGTACACTATCCACCGTCGATCATCATCACCGTTGGATGACTCCTGATCTTGATCTTCCTCAACGGCCAAACACTTGACGGGACCACAATGACCAGTGAGAACAGAGAGACACGTGTGGTCCCCACCTTTATCCCTCCTCCACACGCAAATGCTCTTGTCCGCGGAACCACTGAACACCATGTTCCCCGCCGTAGCCAGGCATAGCACCGCCATCTTGTGGCCGCGGAGCACTCCGCCGTGGCACAAATGCTTCTCACGTTCCCAAAAATTCAGCAACCCATCCGACGAGCCGCCATATATCACCGCCGCTTCCACATTCACCGCCAACGCCGTGACCGCATTCTCTTGCTTCAACAACACCTGCACCAACACGTGCTTCGATTTTCTCCCCATCAACTCCTTCCTCCAAACTTTCACCGTCCCATCGGCTGAGCCGGTCAGAACTAGCTCGTCAAAGCCCGCGACGACAACAGAATTAACAGCATCGTCGTGAGCTTTGACGGATTCTAAGCATTTAGAATCACGAATTCTCCATACTTTGATTGTTTTATCCCAAGAACCGGAGTAGAGAAGGCCCCGGTCCTTGTCGAGGCTCATGCATGACACGGTATCGAAATGCTTGATCCACGGCACGTTCCGGTGTCTTCTCACCTCGACGTAGTTCTTCGGGTTGAAGGAGCTCTTGATGAAGTCTCGGGTTGTTGGTAAACTCCCAACGCGCTTGTAGTTTTTCTTAGAAGACAATTTCCAGACTCGAATTTTACCATCTTGGTGTCCGGTAAAAATCTTCTCGCCGGAAATAACAATCGCTTTGACTAATCCACTGTTCGATTTGAATCCCGAAAAGTCCTTCAAGTTCTTCCATACACGTATGTTCTTGCTATCTGATCCTGTATATAACAAGTCTCCAGAAGCAGCTAAAGCATATACGTGTCCTTCTTCGCGAAGAAGCGAACCGATCAAAAATCTTCGGTTATCCTTGAAGATCAAAGGCGAAGCTCGAATCCAGGGTGAGTTCGTGTACGGTGAGGAGGTCTGGTTCCATGGAGACATGAAGTACGGAGAAGGAGAGGAGTCTCCGCTCATCGGAGATCTGTTGTAGATTTGAGCTGGGCCTGGGGTGCCTGCAGAAGCGTTGCTGTTACGGTGATTGAAGGAATAACTAGTCTCTTCTCGATTGATCGAAATGTCGGGTTCGGAACGTAATAGCGTCCCGAGTTTAGGTCGCCGGAGACTGTTTGTTTTCTCCATTACACCACCACCACCATCCCAACAATTACGTCCCGCTCCGCCATATTTCGTCATTTTGCAAGATATATGAATAGTGAGAAACAAGATTGAGGAAGAGATTGAGAGATTGTGATTTTGAGTATTTTGGGAGAGAATGGGAGAGGAAATTAGAGGAAGAAATGGTACGAAGAGAAATTTGGAAAGGGTACGGAAGGAGAGGAGGAGTATATAAATGAATGCGAAATTGATGAATGATGGTGTGAAATTAGGGGGGAGGGGACACGTGTTGATAATTTGGTACAGTATAATACGTAATCGTTAGAAACAGAAGGATCTTCTTCACCAGGAAACCGGGTGTGCCGGTAAGAAATCTTTTTTGGAAGGGTCATGCTACTACGTGTCATGAAAACTTCCATGAAAATCGTCATAAAAATTTTTATGAAAATTATCATAAAAACTCATCTGTACCGTTGGATCATGAGATCATATCTGATCTAACGGTGCAGACAGTTTTCCTTATCATTTTCCTTAAAAATTTTCCTTACACCTAGCATTTCTCTTTTTATAAAGGTTCAGTACAACTTGTGGGATGTGCCTCCGTCATGAGCAAGTATCCTCTAAATTTTTTTTTTTTTTTTTAGAGTGGTACATTATGTGGTTGAGATTTAATGATAAGTCACATCAATTTTTTAACATTAAATCTCAACCACACAATATACCACTTTAGAAAATTTTAGAAAAAAAATACTCTAGAGGATCCTTAGTGCTCCATCATAGTTTAATGGTATATTTTTTAAATTAATTTTTCTCATTTTTTTAAATGAAAAAAAAAAAAATGTTAGCAAAACGTAATAAATGGTGGTAAACATATCGGCCTATTTTAGAAATTTGGCTAGAAGTCAGTTTTTGGGCTTCTTCTTCTTTTTTTTTTTTTTTTTTAAGTCATTATTTTTTCAATTTTTACACATTTAAAAAAAAAATTCAAAAAATCGACTCTTAATTTATTTTTTAAAACAAGCCATCATCTAATGTAGAACTAGACCGGTTCAATTTATTTAACATTACAAACTACATTTATATTGTAAACTGGATCTATTATTCAAGTCTAGACGGGTTCAATTTATTTAACATAACAAACTACATTTATATTATAAACTGGATCTATTATTCAAGTCATGGATTCATTGTCGAGTTATGTTAAGAATCACAAATGAATTACCAAATATTCTACTAAATCTCTCACATGGCTGTAAGATCCACACAAATCACATGTGTGTAGGTCCCACACCTATGTGAGAGATTTGATAGAATATTTGATAATTCATTTGGAATCTATAACATTTTCTTTCTTTGTCTTTAAATAATTGTCATTTAACCCACAAAAAAAAATGCAAATTTTTCCTATAAATTATTGTGGCTCTTACTGTACTATTTTATTTTCAGTAGCACATGTCCTTTCAATTTGTACAAATTTTTTCTTTCATAAGTGTTTCAATATTTTGTCTTCAAATTCCCTATTCATGTCTCAAAATACTTATAAACATTAAATTATTAGAGAATCTCAAAACATAATAAAATTTGGAGAAATACTATATATCAGTAATTTGTTTGTCACTAATCAACAAATTAATATATACAAATGATATATATATATAAAATCATAAAATAAAAAAAAAAAGTGTTACACAGTAGTCCTATAAAGGCTTATTTTAACAAGTGGGTAAAAAATTACTTCTTAACTTTAACTTATTTTGAGTCATATCACATTTTTATTTTTTTATATGTTTTTTTTTTAAAAAAATTAAAAAGCTAGCTTTTAAGTTACTTCCCAAAAACAACCCAAAATTTCAAACATAAAATCACATGCCATTACCCCAGTACATATAGGATAAAGTTATACAAATAAAATTTTTACACAAAATTCATATATGATGCAACTTTCTATGATCTTCCCGTTTCAAACTAAAACACTTATTAGTGTAACTTATAATTTAAAAAATACTACTACTATATCATTTTGATTGAATTTTTTTTAATACTAATTTTGTTTAGCAGCATGACAGGGGTAATTCTATTCGCATAATACACACAGTTGTATAATTTAGATATCAACTTTCAAACATAAATCAAATATTCAAACTTTAACTTCTGAACAAAAATAAAATTTTCAAATATAAATCTTGTTCAATAATTAATATCCGAATAACTAATTTTTGTTCAAAAATTATAATGTCCAAACATTAAACTTTTATTCAAAAAATAATATCAAATTGCACAAATAATATGTACTAGAAATAATGAGAAATAGAATGTTTCCGGAATATCACGTGTTCGTACTCCTTAACTAATTATCATTCAATATTTCCTTTCATCTTCTTCAATTATCGAACACAATACCTCACTTATTCACCTTATCCACCAATCATAATATTATAAAATATTACGTATCTATACTTTAAAACTACTGAATAGTTATGCATAATATAATATGTGGTGTGGGAACAGGATGATTAGCTTGATGGCCTCTTCCCGGTAATGTAGTTGCTTCGTTTCAAAGTTAGTTATAACCATAAAATGCACAGTAGTTTACTAGTGTTCGATTTCAATTTTGAACTCGTTTTTCGATTGACACAATTACGCGCCAAAAGGTCAACGGTCATGATTAATAGCCCACCTACAAAACAGAAACGTTTTTGGGTGGTGGTGACTCTTTTGACAGTGACCCTCGCTTCAACAGCCGCCACGTAACCCTGACCTGTCACACTGAGCCCTGTTGCATCAAACCCTAACAGCAGGTAATGTTTCTCGCTACGTAAAATTAGAGCCAATCAGGTGGTGACACGAATTTGATGGTATGGGTCACGGTGAGGTCAGCATAACGTCATGAGTGAGGGATAGGTGAAAAGGTAGAAATCAGGGGTAGGTTTGGTTTGTGTTTCTGAAAAAAATTTTAGAAATTTTTTCTACAAACATACCAAACAAATTTTCCCAAAAAAATTTCCCAAAACACACAAACCAAACAAGTTTTCCAAACAAATCTCTCTCACACGCACATCAAATCAATCACTTTTTCCAAAACTCTCTCTCAAAACAATTTTCCAAAACAAATTTCCCAAAAAACCAAACCAAACATGTTTTCGTACTTTTTATCTCTAAAACACATCTCTCAAACACAAACCAAACATTTTATTGCCAAATGTCAAAGATAAGTGAAATTAATCAATCAGACCGTTTGTTCAATGTATTGATTGAAGGCTACTGACACGTGCCTATCATCGCTGCAAAATCACTTGAATGTTTCATAATTTACATGAATGTCTTTTTGTTTTTGGGAAAAAAGCTACCACATTGAACAAGTGATTATGATTGATGGCAATCTGAAAGCAATCTTTTTGGTAAATATACACTAGTAATGGTATGGGTTTTTGACTTAATCCACTCCTCGCGTCAGTTTGGCCGTTCGACCTATGATTAACTAGATATTTGAACAGATGTTAAATTTTGCAGAATTAAAGTAGCCTTTTATTAATGAATAGGGTTAAGTTTATTTTAATATTAAATTTGAAATTGAATGATTATTTTTATAATGAAATTGTTCATTTTTTTAAAAAATAAATGTGATAAAATAAAAAATATTATGATTATCGAATTGATTTAATTTTTTTTTAAATAAATAATATACCTAAATGATTTTACAAATTGAATAATTCAAATCATTAAGGTTAAATATTCTATAAACGAAGTCCAAACTAGTAAAAGAAACGGTAAAAAAAAAAAAAAAGGAAAAGAAAGTTGCATCCAAGCTGTATATACTTTTTATTATAATCGGCATCTTAATTTATTAGTACTAATTAATTCTTCATTTTATATTATATTATTTATAATTGCTGCTGGTAGGTAAGGAATAGTATTGCTTTGCAATACTAAAATAATCATCTAGAATATCAAGAATACTAAAATAAATAATTAAAATAATCATCTAGATCTCTCTATAAGAGTTGTCTTGAATATCAAGGCCATCATTGAAGACAAGTCATTGACTTTTTCTATTTGGGTGCGTTTGTTTGGACGGACTGGATAAGGAAGAATTGTAATTTATCGAACTATTAGTCCTGGGATATATTGTCCCGGGACTATTTAGTTGGACTCAATTTATATCTTATGTTTGTTTAGTCATGGGATTAGATGTCTGGATTTGACTATTTTTAGTTATCCAATGTTTGTTTGGGATATTATGGAGAAGGATAAATGTTCAAATGACTATTTTATCCTTTTCAATTATTTACTAAGTAATAGTAATATTAAACATAACTTTAATATTTTAATTATTTTTAGCTAGATTAAATAAAAATTTGTTTTATTTTATTTTTTGCACAATATTTAATTATTTTAATTTATTATTGTCAATTAAATTAAATTTATAATTTATAATTTATATTTTTTATTTAATATATAATTTTAAATTAACGACAATAAAAAATAATTTTATTTAATATATAAATTAAATTTTCAACAACACTAAAAAAATTTAATTTATAAGGCCATAATTTATAATTTATTATTTTTAAATAAATTTAATTTATAATTTATATTTTTTATTTAATATATAATTTTAAATTAACAACACTGAAAAAATAATTTAATTTAATATGTAAATTTAATTTTTTAACAACACTAAAAAAATTTAATTTATAAGGCCATAATTTATAATTTATTATTTTAAATAAATTTAATTTATAATTAAATTTTTTATTTAATATATAATTTTAAATTAACAACACTAAAAAAATAATTTATAAATGTTCAAAAGACTATTTTATCATTTTCTAATTGTTTGCTAAGTAATAGCATGGAGGGTAAAATGGACATTTCACAAAATAATCTCATGGGATACCAATTCTATGGTTTTTATCCCACCCCCCATGGGATAGGATAGTCCCATATTTGTGGGACTAATAGTCCGAGGAGACTATTAGTCCAGAGCAAAAAAAATGAAACAAACAATGGACTATGACTAATAGTCCAATCCCACCCCCTAATTCTTCAAAACAAACATGCTCTTTAAGCATTGTTTGGGAAGGGCTAAAGTAGTTATTTTAGTCACAAAAGACAAAATAAGTTATTTTAGTTACAAAAAAAAATGTTATATCTAACTCATAATTATTACACTCTTCTCTCACAAAAAAAAAATTAAAAAAGTCAAAAAGTCCTTTCTAAACCAAATTTTTTAACCCAAATTAAAATAACCAGAAAAGCCAAAACGCCAACTCTCTTCCGAAACGGATGCTAAAGGTAACCACGTATACACATGTTTGGTCATATCTCACTTCGTATTTTTATATATTTTATCCTAAACTTATATAATTAATTAATTATGTCCCCACCTTCCCAACTGTCACATTACCATGATAATTATGTCTAAAGGGTACTTTGCAAATCTAAAGTTTGAAAAATAATCATATATGAAAAGTGCTCATTATGAAATATTAGTTTTTTCTTTTATAAAAAAAAAAAAACAAAACAAAACAAAACAAAAAATAAAAAACCAAAAAGAAGAAACTTGTCATCTCGTTGGGTGACATAACCCTCATATTTGTCTAAACTTAATTTGGTAAAAAAGAAATGAAAAAATATCACAATGGGAAACAAAACTTGTTTTTGTTTTTCTTTCGTCCATAAACTATCAATTTTGTGTCGGTTTTCAACATTTTAATTAATTCAATTTTATTTTTAAAATATTAAATATGTGTTAAAGTTGTTCTTATGGCTGTCCATATATCTATATTCATCAGAATTAAGCGTATTTTTGAAATTAAAATTAAACATCAGCAAAAAATATATATATATATTAATTACATTTTTGGTCCCTAACACTTTTAATTACACTGTTACAATTTGTAAGCAATTTTTTTTTAGCAAAATGTGCAATTTTCTGTCCAAAAAATACTGAGAACATTAGCCATGAGGACCAAGTTAGTATTTAATACTAAAAGAATGAATTGACACAACCAAAACATTAATACAAAGAGCCTAATTTAGGGATAAAAAATATAATTAAACCCTAAACCCTTTAATGTATAATAATACAACTTTATATGTGTTGCCATTCATATGCAACACCTGGTAGAGATCTGTTAACCTAGAATTATAAAATAAGAGTACGTGTCAACTCTATGGAGCAAACGCAGCCAAATTTTATAACTAATAATGTGCTGAGTTTAAAGTTGTGTACCAAAATTTTACAATAATAATCTAACGGCATGTTTTTTCAAGAAGGGTGAATCCAATAACATGTTTGATTAGTAGGATTATAATAAAGAATTATGATTGTTAATTTATAGATTTACAATCTTAAGTTTGATTACAAATTTTATTAACTAGATTACATATATAACAGATATTCAATCCGACGAGATTGAATTTTTTTTTTTTTACGTTGAAGTAGTTGAGGATCATAATTTCAAGTATGAAATTAAAAAAATAAAATGAATACATAATAAATGGTTATCTCAGTAATTTAATTAGATTACTAATCTTACACTAATTTATGAGATTATTAATCATTACACTAATTTTGTTCATATTTTAGCTAAATAGTCAAAAAGTTACTAAATTAATCTGTTCTCAAACCAGGCCTTAATTGTAGTTTAATCCACCTTTAAACAAATTTATATTAAATCCTAAGTTCTCAAGTACTAAGATTGATCTTGACTTTCAGACATGTCTTCTAAGTTAAAACACGTTCATTGCCTGCTCAACATATAACTCAAAAGTTTAGATATTTAATTTGATATTAATTTCAAATACTAGATTTTTGTCAATGCTGGCTTTACAGAAGCAATTAAGATCACACTTAATTGGAAAATAAATACATAATAAAGAAATCAAAAGAATTACATAAGCACACTAAGGGCGTGTTTGATTCGTCGGATTAGGGGGGACTATCCACTATTTGGATTGTAATCCAAATAGTGCTCCTTATCTGCCGTTTGAGTTTTTTTTAGTCCGCCGGACTCCATGTCCGGCCGGATTCCTTATCCCCCATATGAGGGATTATTGTGTCCTGGGGGGTATGGGATAGTTTTTGGGGGACTATCCACTGTTGGGATTAGGTGGTTAAAATGACCATTTTGACCCTCTACTATTTAATTATGTATTATATTTAATAAAATTCAATAAAATTTAAATTTCTCAATTTAAAAATAAAATAATTTTATTTAACTTTTTATTGATGTTTTATTTATTTAATTTTTTAAAATAATTTTTTATAGATATTTAATTGATGTTTTATTTTTAAAATTTTGTTTATATTTTATTTAATTTCATTATTTAAATTTAATAGATGTTTTATTTAATTTCATTGTTTGATTATTATTATTTTTAAAACAAATTTATTTAAAATTTCAATTAAAAAAATAATATATATTTTTATTGATATTTTATTTATTTTATTATTTATTTTTTAAAAAAATAAATTTATTTAATTGTGTAAAAAATAAAATAAAATAAATTTTTATTTAATCTAGCTAAAAATAATTAAAATATTAAAGATATGTTTAATATTGCTATTACTTAGTAAACAATTGAAAAAGGGTAAAATAATCTTTTGTTCATTTATCTTATCCAGTCCGTCCAACTAAACGCTGGATTCACTAAAAATAGTCATTTCCAGACATCTAATCCCATGAAAAAACAAACACAGGATACGTATCCAATCCAACCAAATAGTCCGAGGGATTCACAGTCCCAGGACTCAAGTCCGATGGATTCTAATCCCCCCTTATCCAGTCCGTCCAATCAAACACACCCTCATTAAGGCGGAAGCAGCAAACCAATGAAGAACATGGATTACGAAATCAAAGATGATTCAAATAAACAGAATTGGAAAGCACTTAAACCAAATTTGTTTAAACATAAAACTTAAATACATAAATACAGAAAATAACTTACAATTACAATTGTAGCAACTGCAAGGATCTTAATTGGGTTACAAACGGGAGAAGGTGATTTTCACTCAGAGCGTTCTGGTTTTTCTTACAGACTGAAAGGTTTGAGAAAAGAGAAGATGCTGAGTGATTACAATTCCTTACAATATATAGGAAAATAAAATTAACTATGCAGCATGTGACTTGGTTGAATGATGAAGGCAGCTGGCAGCATGGAAGATTGAGCAGAGCCGTCGGTTGCTTTCGGCTGATTAATTGAACAGTTGAGCAGCTTTAACAAAAGTTGATTGAGTGAATAGTGACGATGAACAGTAAAAGTGAACAGTAGCTTTTACTATTCATCACTGTCGGTGGAACATGTGAATATAGGAATCAATATAGATACAAAATAGCAGCTTTTCTCAAAAGAGTATTGATTGAAGCTATTTTGTATTTATAGGGAATCCTATGTTGATCAGGCATATGGGTCCTGAGCATCTTGGAACTCGGATTTGCCATATGAGATGGGTTGAGTAGTTGATCCTTCAGAAGATTGTGACTGGTTTGAACCATCTTCTAAATTTTCTGAACTGTTGGACTGGGCTTCAGCTTGCTCGGTTATTTGGCGGGCTAACTGGAGCATTTCTTCTTTAGACATTTTGGGTTGTACTTTTGATTTAGCCTTGGGCTGAACAGGAGGTGAAATGGGCTTTGACTGGGCCTTAGGCTTAGGTGTTGATTTGGACTTTGACTGAGTCTTGGGCTGAGTTGGTACAGCAGGGGCTTTTGCTTTGGACTTTAACTTGGATGATTTGGGCTTGGAACCACTAGATGAGGGGCTTCCAAGATTGACTGGAGGAAGACTGGGCTGTCTTCCTTGGCTGATTGCAGCAGTTGGGTTCTGCTGGGCTTTGATCATAGAAGGAGTTGGAGCACATTGATCAATGGGGAACTCTTCTTGAACAATTTCAATAATTTGGGGCACATTAAATTTTACCCACCATTTGACTGTGTGTTGTCGAGTGATTATGTTATCATCAATTCCATAATGCCATTTAAATATCCATGGAAGTTTGTATTTGGATATAAAAATGAGCAGGGATGGGAATTGCCTTTGATGGGTGGTGAATGGATAGACAGCAGAGAAATAATTGATGGCTTCAATGAGATTACCAGGAAGAATATCTGAAATGGCACCATAATGAGTCCACCATCTCAGAAACCAGGTAGGTAACTCGGATTTGAATTTTTGATCAAAGGAAATAAACCAGGAGTGACTGAAGGACTCATTTTGGTACAAGGAAATCTTAAACCAAGCATCAACATAATCATGATAATTATACTGAATAGAGTGGCCAGGTAAATCACGAAGCTGAGAAGGGGAACCCCATTCAGCTAGGGAAACAATGTTGTGAATATAAATGGAATGATACAGAACTTTGTATGCATAAGTTCAGTCATGAATAGGTTTGATTAAGACTGAATGATGGTGAATCAGAATATCTTTGTAATAAGAAAGTGTTTTCTCTGGATGTGAAAGGAGAAAATGGCATCCAGAGCCAAAATGGAATTTAGCAAGTTCATTGATTAGTTGACCTCTAGGATGACCAGGTTCTTTATAGAACAAATTGGTAACATGTGATTTAATGTACTCAGATTGGGATGATCTGACTGGGTTAGCAGGAAATGGAGTAACTGAGACAGATTGACTAGAGGCAAAGGGGTCAGTAGCTAAAGCAGATGAATAATTAGGACGGTAAATGTTACCAAGAACTTGGTAACGATTGACCATGTCAAGTGAATAGGAGGAGGTAACTGACTCCAAAGGAGGTGGAACAATAAGTTGATTAGGTTTACTGGAAGATGGGACCAAAGCCTTGGAAGGAGGCTTGGGACGAGACATCTGTGAAATAAGAAACAAAGATTAGCAACCAGAAAGAAGATCTAAATAATTCTGGTAATAATGTAAATGATTGTAATAATCATGTCGCAGAATTCGACGAGCTTTAATCTGATGGTAATTGATGTATTGGGCTCTTTTAGTAGTTGGTCGGGCTGATTTGAGATGGTTAATACGGTGGTTAACTTGGTGGATCAGGGTTTGGTAATGAGTAATTTGGGTTTTTAAAGATGGAATATGTGGAGTAGCACTCATCCCTTACCCCCCTGTAAAAATTTCCGGGTGAGAAAATCAAGCAGGGAATTTTGACAACCAGGTATATAGGTAATATCAAAATCAAAAATACTTAAAATAGATTGCCAACGGGCAAAAATCTGTTTACTAACAAGATTTTGAACATCCTTTTCCAAAACATATTTAGCAAATTTGCAATCAACACGAAGTAAAAATTTTGTTTAAAATATCATCTTGAAATTTTTGAATACATAAAACAGTAGACAAAATCTCTTTTTTAATAGTACTATAATTTAATTGTGCTTTATTCCAGACACCAGAATGATAACGAACAATTTGTTCAGGTGATTGAGGAGTGACTTTCTGGAGAAGAATGCCACCATAACCAATATCAAACGCATCAGTTTGAATAATTTTGAATGAGTTCTCAGTAGGAATACCAAGACAAGGAAGAGACTTAACATATTGTTTGACTTGTTGAACTACAGCAGTATGAGTAGGAGACCAAGGAGGAGGATTATCCTTTAACCTATCAAACAGAGGTTGACAGATTTTCCGAAGATCTTTATAGAATTCAGCAATGTAATTGAGAGAACCTAAGAACCTTGTAATTGAGTTTTATCAAGAATTTCATCAGGAAACTTGGAAGCAAACTCAATAGAGCGACTAATTGGAAGAATAGTATTATGGTGAATGTCGTAACCTAAAAACCTAACTTTAGTTTGAAACAATTTAATTTTAGGAGCAGAGATGACTAAACCATGACTTTTAATTGTATAAAAGAATGCAGTTAAGTGTTTCCAATGTTCACTAATTGATTTTGAAAAAATTAATATGTCATCAATGTAAACAATTGAAAAATGGCTAAATGGGTTAAATATGTCATTCATTATGTTTTGAAATTCACTAGGAGCATTTTTTAAACCAAATGGCATGACATTCCATTCATATTGACCAAAAGGTGTATTAAAAGCAGTTTTGTATCTATCTTTAGGATGAATTTGAATTTGCCAGAAACCACTTTTTAAATCAAATTTACTAAAAATAAGAGCTTGACTAAGTCTTTTAATTAAATCTTTTTTATTGGGAATAGGATATCTAATCCATTCTAGAACAGCATTTAATGGTTTGTAATTAATAACTAAGCGAGGAACACCTCGTTCTAATTCAGCATTTTTATTGACATAAAAAGCAGGACAAGACCATGGGGATTTACTAGGACTGATAATTCTATTTTTTAATAATTCATTAATTTCTTTTTTACACATTTCTAATAGTTCATGATTCATTTGAATAGGTCGAGACTTAGTAGGTATTTGTCGTTCATTAAAATTCTTAATATATGGTAAAGTAACTACATACTTTTTCCTATGCCAAAGTGCAGTAGGTAAAGATGAACAAACAGTTTTAATTTAAAATCACTAATTTGATAAATTAAAACTGGGTCAGTTAACTGTTGATCAATTCTTTTATAATTAATTTCTTCTTTAAGAAAATTAATGTGTCGGGTTAATCTATTAATAGTATGAGAAATAGAACAATCTTGTAATTGATTTAATTCTAACATTTCAGGTGGAAATAAGAATTTAAATGTGACAGGTTGTCCTAAAACATGAGTAGTTATTCCTTCACTAGAAGTGGTAAAAGGATATAACAAAGATATGAATGGGGTGCCTAAAATAATTCTATCAGTCATATTTTTAACTAAAACAAATGTGGTTTTAAAACAAACATTATTTTGACAAACATGCACTTTAGGTAACTTATATTTAATATGCATTTTACTACCATTAGCAGAGGTTAATTTCTCTTGACATTTTGCATAATATTTAGTGGGAAGTAATCCTTCTTGAATGCAATTTAAATCAGCACCAGTATCAATTAAAGCAACTAATTCTAATTCAAAATCTTCAACTATGATTTTAATTCTTGAATACCATTTCTGCATATAAATTTTATTGAGTAATTCAATCGTTTATCTTCAAGATTAGTAGATTGAGGTCGATTATCAAATATGAGTTTAGTTGGATTAGTATGATCAGAATCAGGATCAGAATTATGTTCGGATTCATGAGGTGATTTAGGATTAGGTTGGAAATTATTTAAATTTTGATTAAGTTTAAGATTAATGATTTCATTTTCTAATTGTTATCTTTAGATTGGAGATCTCGGATAGTTTGTTTAATTTGATTGATTTCAGATTGTAAATCTTGAAGAGTAACTTCTTTAGTTTTATTTTTAAATTTTTCTAAGGTCTTAGATAAACTAATAATGGGTTTATTAAACTTAGGTTTAGTATCCGATTGAAGTAGTAAAGCTTTTAATTTATCAATATATTGTTGTTTTAAATTAGGATCATCTAATTTACTAATTAAGTCAATTAAAGCAGATTCTTCTTGTGTATGTTTGGTAAGAACAGAAATTTGTTTAACTGGTTTACAACAAACATCATTACATCCTAAGGTAATTTGATTATCAGAATCAGAATTATCGCTATTAGAAGGGGAATTAGATGTAGATGGAGGAACAGAAGAGGAATCATTATCAGATTGATTTAATTGAAAGATTTCAAATAACTGAATTTTGGATTCTTCATTAATTTGGAGTTGGTTAACTCTATCTTTTAGTTTTTGTTTTTCTTTACATTTATTAGCATAATGACCTTTTTGACCACAATTATAGCAGGTAATATCTTTATTAGATTTCGGATGTGATTTAGATTTATGATATTTCTTCTTGGGTTTGGTATAAAATTTATCATTGGATTTGGAAGGCGAATAAGGTTTTTTGTATTTATTATAATATTTGGATTTATTTTTATGTTTAGAGTATTTATGTGATTTCCTACGAGAGGGTGCAACAGGAGGTAATCCATATTGTTCACAGAAATTTCCTAATTCATATTTAGCTTTATGTTTATCTTTAGTAGCTTTTTGACTAAGTTGAAGATCAATACACATCTTTAATCCTTCTTTTTGAATAGTACTAATTATATCACCATATGTTAAATTATCATATTCGATAACACCAGTAGGTTGACTTAGAACATCTCTAATTTTGTGAGCAAATAAACTAGGTAATCCATTAATAAATTTTTCTTTCCAAAATGATTTAGTACAGTCTTCCCTTAACATGACTCTAGAGGTGAATACATCTTTGTACCAACGAAAATCACTTAAGGTTGGACAAGTAAGATTACTAAGTTGATCATGTATGCGAGAATAAATATTAGTAGGAGTACCGATAAAATGTCGAACAATAGTATAAATTAATACATTAATGCCATCAGGGTGGCAACATCCAATGTTTTCATCAAAAATAGGTAGACCATTATCATCGGTTTGATTAGCATAAATGATAGATTCTCTTTGATCTTCAGTTAAATATTTTTCCCACCAAGATTTGAGCATACCAGTGAAACCGGAAGTAATTAAAGTAACAATTTCAGCTTGAGAATATTGGGGATAATTAGAGAGATAACTATTAGACACCATGGATAAATGATTTAGTTTTTGGAGAATTTGATCTTCACTAAGACCATCAATATTCCATTCATATAATTTTTTAGCAGAAACAGAAAATTGATTATTGAGATTAGTTTCTTCATATTGAAGATCAGGAGGAGTGGGTCTAGAATACCAATTTTTGGTAGTTTGGGGATTAACTTTTGGATAATGAATTTTTGTAAGATGAGTAGATTGGAATTGTTGGGCTAATTCATTTAGATCATTATCAGTGTCAGATTGAGTAGAATTGGGATCAATATCAAATTGTTGATTTAAAACAGTAAGACCTTTATCCTTAGAAGGTGAAGGATTATCAGTGGTAGATAATTTAGTGAATAATTTTTCAATAGCTTGGACAGTAGAATGATCATTAGTTACTAAACTAGTTCTTTTAGATCGATGAGTAGGTAGGTTCAGTAAAGGTGATTCTAATGATTGTTTAGAGGATG
Organism: Camellia japonica; assembly: GCA_030407325.1. Taxonomy (NCBI): domain Eukaryota; kingdom Viridiplantae; phylum Streptophyta; class Magnoliopsida; order Ericales; family Theaceae; genus Camellia; species Camellia japonica. The sequence goes on from JAPPVO010000029.1 coordinate 169,745,614, forward strand.
AAGTTTGGACAGTTTCTAAATTAGTTTCTATTTTATCTAATTGTTTACCAATGGTGCTTAAACATTGATTAGTATAATTATTTTGTTCAATGACTTTTTTAATTTCAGTATCATTACCAGGTAATTTGAAAGGTGAAGCAGGGATTTCAGAACCTTGTTGAGTAAGGATGATTTTCTCTAAAGGAGGATGACTAGAGCTAACAGTGGTAGTTGCAGAAGTCTTCCATTTATGTTTTGTGATTGTATTAAGTTGTTTGTAATATTTCTCAACATATTCTAACAAAGGTAATTCAAAACCATATTGAATCATAAAATCATACCATTCTCGAGATATTTGAGACATTTGAGCAGAATTATATTTAGCATAATAAGCATGGCGTTGAGTTCGATTGGATTTAGATTTAAAATCAATAAGTAGTTTATCAAGATCAGGTGTGAAGTCTTTTTTGATTGTCATTAACTGCGGATTGACAGGTGGGGTAAAGTCATCAAAATCAGTTTGAGTTGGGGAAGTATTAGAGGCAACTTCTTCTTCAGGTAAATGTGTTTGTACAGAATAAACAGGTTTACTAATTTGGGAAGTTGTAGAATTATCAATGCCTTTTAACTTTTGCTGATTTGAAGGACCAGTAGTTGGTCCAAGATGTAATCGACTATTTTTTCGAAATAAAGGAGTATTAAATATTTCATCTTCAGTTTCTATTTCAGTAGGGACACTAGACGTACTATGCCTAGAAGATTGACTACGATTAAATTTAATGTGAACAGAACCATCCTTGAATTGGTGGATATCTTGGATATCTTGTTCAGAGGATTGTTGTTGATTATGTTTGTAATTTTCGTTAACAGTAATCCATTGATCAGGTAAATCAACATTTTTCCATTCAATCATTTGTGGTATATTAATATGAGACTCATTACTACTACTACTTTGAATTAACAGAGTTTTATCTTTGGGACTTTTATGTAGAGCATGAACATTTAAATTAGTTTGCATACATTTATAATGAACACGATATATTAAGGCAATATTATGAACTTTTTCTTTCATATTAGTGAATGAACCATGTAATTGAATATTGAGGGTTAATGCATCTAAAATATGTGGATCACGTAAACTAAGAGTAAAATCAGGAAAACAATTAAAATGTACTGGACCTTTATGAAGACCAGTTTCCATCATACCCATTAAACTATCATTGTAATCAAGAAAACGAGCATCTCTTAAACATAGTAAAACAGAAGTATTTTTACCAACTATGGTTAATGGATTAACACCAACTTGAATTAAACCAATATGCATAAAATTATAACCATTATTTAAATGTCTTTTAATTAGCTTAGCATCAAATAATTGGCAAGTTTTTCGAGGTTTTTCCAAAGCATATACTTGTTCAATTGTTTTAACATGTAATGCAACTTTAAAAATATTCTGTAAAAAAGTAGTTTTATAAATTTCTTTAATTTGCAATTTTGGTATATTCCATCCTATATTAATTTGATCATTTTGTATTTCAACATCTTTTTCATTTATTACTAGACCTTGATTTGGTATGGAGGGCAACGTAGTTGACCTAGAACTGACTGATGAGTTACTTCGAAATAATCGACTCATTGTTCTTATTAATTAATCAGTTTTACAGAGATCTTAATACAGACCCTATTCTAGTCAGGTTATCACAGACCAAAAGGTTTTAGTACAGACCCTATTCTAAATGTCCAACACTGCCTAACCCTAAGGACTTACTCTGGACAGGAGTTGAAAGTGGATGACTTAAACCTGGTGGATAGACCCAGACTGATCTCATGGGTGATTAAGACGAACTGAAAACTTGATTAATCAAGTGAACAATAAAAGGATATTAATTGGAAGAAACTGAGCAGTTAGAAATAGGATACAATACCACCTTAGGGTGTGTTTGATTGGACGGACTGGATAAAGGGAATTAGAATCCATCGGACTTGAATTTTGGGACTGTGAATCTCCAGACTATTTGATTAGATTGGATATACATCCCGTGTTTTTTTTTTTTTTTTTGGATTAGATATCTAGAAATGACTATTTTTAGGGAATCCATTGTTTGGTTGGACGAACTGGATAAGATACATGTGCAAAAGACTATTTTACATTTTTTCAATTATTTACTACGTAATAATAATATTAAACATATTTTTAATATTTTAATTATTTTTAGCTAGATTAAATAAAAATTTATTTTATTTTATTTTTTACACAATTAAATAAATTTATTTTTTAAAAATAAAATAAATAAAATATCAATAAAAATATATGTTATTTTTTGAATTAAAATTTTAAATAAATTTATTTTAAAAAATAATGATAATTAAATAATGAAATTAAATAAAACATCTATTAAAATTTAAATAATGAAATTAAATAAAATATATACAAAATTTTAAAATAAAACATCAATAAAATATTTATAAAAAATCATTTTCAAATATTAAATAAATAAAACATCAATAAAAAGTTAAATAAAATTATTTTATTTTTAAATTGAGACATTTAAATTTTATTGAATTTTACTAAATATAATACATAATTAAATAGTAGAGGGTCAAAATAGTCATTTTATCACCTAATCCCAACAATAAATAATCCCATGAAAATTGTCCCAACCCCTCCTCCGGATTGTGTAATATCCCTCATATAGGAGATAATGAGTCCGACCGGACTCCATGTCCGCGGACTAAAAAAATAAAAATAAACGTCGGATTGGATACTTCTAATGGATTACAATCTGCACAGTAAATAATTCATCTTTATCCCCCAATCAAACGCACCCTAAAAGGGAGGAACTAGAAATGGGTTTGTTAAATTATTGTAGCACTTAACAATATTCACTACAACATTTTCTTAGTTTAGTGACATTTGAAAGTGCCACAAAACTATTATTCTAATGACATTTTTTGGTCTTGTGGCATTTTGAACAAGTGCCACTTCTATCAGTGCCACGGTAGATACGAGTGCCACGGTAGATACTTGCAAGTGTCACTGCACCATCATGGCTAAAAACTTTCAATGACATTTTAATGTCATGGTAGATATTATTTGTGGCACTATCAAGCGTCATTAAAAAAAGAGTTAGTGACACTTATAAGTGTCATTACACCATCAAGACTAAAACCTTTCAGTGACACTTTAATGTCATGGTAGACACTATTCGTGACGCTATCAAGTGTCATTCGTGACGATAATTCGTTGTAGAACAATTTGATCCGCTCTTGCGGAGACTCGAACCGCCAACCTCCCGCACCATAAATCTTATACACAACACTCTTCCCACTACACCTCTATAGCACCACATGATTATATATGCAACATATATTATTTATATAGTATATACATCCATATTAATATAAAAGTATATGTATAAACATAATTATTTTATTGAACATAATTTATTTAAAATAAACTATTTACTACCAAAATAAAAAAAGACCACTTTTGACGACTAAAAATATTTTTTAGTTGCCAATTCTATACTTTTGGCTACTAATTATTTTTTTAGTTGCTAAAAAATTTAACTTTTGTCGATCAAAATCGGATTTGGTCGCCGAAGATGCACTTTCAGCTACCAAAATTTTGGTCACCAAAAAATTTTATTCCCGCCTTAGGATTTTAGTTCTCCCGCGCTAAAAATGACCACTTTTGGCGACTAAACTTATTTTTTAGTTGCCAATTGTAGACTTTTGGCTACTAAATTTTTTTAGTCGCCAAAAAGCTTTACTTTGGGCTACTAAAAATTTTTTAGTCACTAAAACTCATATAATCAGCGACCAAACTTAGTTTTAGTCGCCAATTGTAGACTTGTGGCTACTAAATTTGTTTAGTCGCCAAAAAGCTTTACTTTTGGCAACTAATGCTGTTTTGGTCGCTGAAAGCTATACTTTCAGCGACCAAATTTTTTTGATCTGGAAATTTAGTCGCCGAATATGCTTTTTCCTGTAGTGTATATTGAGTTTAATTCATTTATTTTTAATCATTTACTGCATTTTAAAATTTTAGAAAATATATTGGCATTTTTTATTTTTTCAAAAATGTCATTATAAGCTTGGAAAGTTTTTGGCTTAGTGGCATTTCTCAAAATGCTATAAAATATTTGTTTATGACACTTTTCACCTAAGTGCCATAAAAAGTAATTTGCACCTACCTAGTGTCCTGACATTTTTAAAAAAATGCCATTGCAACTAAAATTTAGTAGCATCTGTTGGTAAATGTCACGAACATAATTTTTTATGTCATTATTTTATAAAATGCCATAAAATTGATGTGACATTTCTTTATTGAAATACCACTAGAGCCTTATATGTTTTGTGGTTCTATGGCATTTTTTTAAAACATTTAATGCCAATTTTTATTTTTGTGACATTTTCTAAAAACATGCTATTAGTGTAGTGTCACTAAAGTGTAAATTTGCTGTAGTGACATTTTTGTTGTAGTGAAATGACACTTTTTTTTTAATTGAAGTGCCACTAGAGCCTTGTATGTTTGTGACTCTATGACATTTTTCTAAAAAATGCCACCAAATATTCTTTTTGTGACTTTTTTTAAGAACATGCCACTAGTATGGTGTCACTAAAATATGTTTTTGTTGTAGTGTTGTGACACTTGTTCATTGAAATGTCACTAGAGCCTTTTAGTTTGTCGTTTTGTGGCATTTTTCAAAAACGTGCCACTAAATATTATTTTTGTGGCATTTTCTAAAAATATGCCACTAGTGTAGTGCCACTAAAGTATGTTTTTGTTTAGTGTTGTGACACTTGTTCATTGAAATGTCACTAGAGCCTTTTATGTTTGTCGTTTTGTGGCATTTTTCAAAAACGTGCCACTAAATATCATTTTTTGTGGCATTTTCTAAAAATATGGCACTAGTGTAGTGCCACTAAAGTATGTTTTTGTTGTAGTTTTGTGACACTTGTTCATTGAAATGTCACTAGAGCCTTTTATGTTTGTCGTTTTGTGGCATTTTTCAAAAACGTGCCACTAAATATCATTTTTTGTGGCATTTTCTAAAAAAATGCCACTAGTGTAGTGCCACTAAAGTATGTTTTTATTGTAGTGATTATAAATAAAAAAATAATAAATAAAAAAAAAGATGAAGAAGTGTTAAATAGACAAATGTGTTTGGAATCCTATGCCACCAATTTCTTGAATCAACTTCAAAAATTGTTCCCACTCAGAGCATCTCTATCTGAATTTTCAAACTTTAGTATATCAAATTTTTTTGAAGGCTTGGATAATAAATTGGCATATGTCAATTTAACATAGAAGTTCTTCATCCAATATGTCAAATCTATTATTCTATTATTTTTAAAAATAAAATTATTTTATTGGATGAATTTAAAATTTGACAACAACTTGGAGCATGTCAAATTTGACATATTGGGTTCATGTTAATTACCAACTCAGCATTTGATATAATAGGTAGACTTTATTCCTTATGTCAAAATTGAATTGTTGCAGTGTCATATAAGATTTACCACTTCAATCGGGTTTTGAGGATACCTCGAAATTTTAATTATTTTTTCCCCCTATACTTCCACTCTCATTAACCTTAAACATGTGACATGTTTGGTATAATTTTTAATAATTAAGTGAAAGTTGATAGTATTCGTACTTACTTTTTAAATAATTTTATTTAAGTTATTTTTGTCTAATAATCTGTATCAAATATTCTCTCACGATTTTTCTTTTTTCTTTTTTTGTCTTTAATAAAAAAAAATCAAATTTGATATAAAAAAAAATTTAGAACATTCTAGTATATAAAGACATAAAAAGTAAAATAATTCAACAAATATTAAAGAAAAATTTATTTAAAAAATTTGTGAAACCCGCATAAATAAAACACACTCCAAAGCATGTTGGTGTAGATGAATACAAGAAGATAGTCGCAACAAACTTGGAAATAGAAATTAATTAATAATGTATATGATTGATTCCAAATAATGACAAGGAGGAGGGTAGATCATGAGATTACCCAATAAATGCATGCAAATACCTCTCTTGATCGCCTCATGATAGAAGTCACTGATTGAGTTCCAAATGAATATAATAATGGCACGACAACAAAACATGTATGGTATATTATGGACACAAGATAATGATAAAGTGATAGAATTATAAGTATTTTTGGTATTAAATTGTATAAATAAATATTATATTTTTATCACTTTATAATTATTTTATGTCGATACTATTTATTCACAATTGTTCCTTTGTCTTTTGAGTACTGCTATACAATTTTTTTTTTCTTTTACAAATTGATATATCACTTATTATATTACAGCATTTGTGAAAGACCTTATAATTTGTGTGTTAAAGTACATTATAGGATAAAAAGTGATAAGGTGAGATTCATTAATCTTGTGTACAAGTGTTTATTAGATGAAAAAAGTGATAGTATTAAGTAATTAGAATAGAGCCCATTTAAATGTATACGTGAACAAAGAAAATAAGGGAAGTGTTTGGGTGTATAAGATGCATACCACATACACTTGTGTAAGTTCTCACAAATATACGTAAGTTACCTTATAAAATTACGTAAGTTCTCATAAATATACGTAAATTGTGATTTTTAAAATTTTTATGTGTTAACTTACGTATGTTTTGAAAATTTACGTGATTTTATACGGAAACTTACGTATATTTGTGAGGTAACTTACGTAAATTACCTCACAAAATCGTGTAAGTTTTCACAAATACGTAAATTAACTTATAAAAATTTAAGAAATCACAACTTATCTATATTTATGAGAATTTATGCAAGTACATATGGTATCCACTTGCACACTTAAGAATTGTCCAAAAAATAATTATAAAATTATAAAAAGACTTTGAAACCCTCTTTTTCTGTCTTTCATTTGCTAACTATGTCGTCACACTTAGCAACACATCTAACAATTGAACAAGTTAACGAATACATGCATGGAAGAAATTATTGACGAAAAGCAAATTATATAACATTTTCTTTATTTATTTAATTGTTTATTTATTTTTTACTTTAAAATGGTGGGTGGGGTCCATTTCCTTATCTTGATTAGGGGCTGCCCATACCACCTGATCTAAAATCTCGGTGAAGTGTAGAATTTTCATCACAAATGACAATTGGTACACCATTGCAATTTCTTTATTTATTTGTTTTTGGTGATATTGTTGTACAAAATGGCATAAAAATAATTAGTTCAGTATGCACAAGTATACAAGTGTCCACCAGAACCCAACCTAATCGAAACGGATCTGGGGCCTACCGCAGGGCAGGGAGCTGTTGGAAAAAATAGGTTTTTGGTGAGTTTAATTAAATATTAAAATGGGTCCCAATTATTTATTGTGTTGGGTCTAAGTGGGCTTAGATATTTTGCAATGAAATCTTTACACCACAAAGAGAATGATCAAAAACCATTAAGAATTGAATGAGAAATTGCCTCATGAAATTACCTTCATGAAAGAGGTAGTGGGATTAGTGTGTATAATATGTTTGTAACTCCTGCATTATTGCAGAGGTTAATGGTGCATTAGTGACCAGTCATAAAGGCAGGTTAATGGTACATTAGTAACCAGCCATAAAGGCTGGAGGTTCCTCCTCTCTCCCCTATATATGTATATCTAGTCTCAACACATAAATTTTTATTTCCATTTTACAAGTCAGTTTCCCAGAAAGTTCCTACAGAGAGAAAGTGCTGCTACGGTTTTTGTTCGCTATGTTAGATAGAGAGTATTTCTGCCGTAGTTGGTTTTTGACCGTCGTATCTTGGAAGACAGACGCCAGAATTTCTCAAAACTCGACCCGTGAAGGGCGAAAATCTGTTTTAAGAAAACTGCTACCGTGCAGGCTTCGGTTTGCTTTCTTTACTATTTTATTGTATTGTATATGTCTGTTGTAATTTAGTTGTAAGTTTCAATATGTGTTCTTAGTATATAATTTTGATTTATTCGTGGATCTATTTATTTAATTTCACAATTTGGACAATAAGCTTAAAATAGTTTTTTAATATATTTTCTATGAAACTAATTGATTAGATTCATATAGAAATTTCTGTTACGATAAATAAAACAAAATTTGATTCTGCTTGTTGTTGCTGTCACGACCCAACCCTAGGGGCTTAGGGTTAGAATCGCAACTTACTAACTTATTCTAATCATAACAAATTAAACTACGCAAGCGGGGGCAAACGGAAATAAAAATAATTAAACAGAAAGTTACTTCATTCTACTAAAAAAAAAGAGTATATCCATAGGCTTTTATTATTTTATTATGCAGCGCCCGCCATCAGGAAAAAAAAAAATGACAGGAAGAAAAGAAAAGAAAAGAAAAACAAATTAACGGATCTGCATCAATTTCTTACACAAGTTCCATTACACGAGGTTATGGGTCTTCCTTACATCTCATCACCTAAAAAGGTAACAGCTATAAGCACACAACATAGTGAGAAATATTATGCCAAGAGTATAGAGAATACAAAATAACCATGGATAGTAGTTAAGCTAGAACATTTACATAACTTAATTTGGTAAATAAATCATTTAAGTGGCAGAAATTGAAATACAAAAATCATATAAATAAATAACCATAACCACGGTATAGAACATAACAGAACAGAGGTCATAGAAGTAACAGTTAGAACAGAGGTCAATGAATCCATGACAAACAGAGAACCACAAAGTGGCCAAAGAGAGGCCAATGATTATTTAAGTCCCCCAAGGCGTGAGACTCCCATGATGGTACTTACAAAACATAATTGTTTATAAGGTCATAGTCAAATATTCTTTAAAGTTTAAACAAACATATCCATGGGTTTCATTTTAAACAAATAGAGTTCAAAAATTAATCCACATAGTTCAAATATTAATGTAACTTATAAAATATAACTTGTATAAAATAAATTATGGTAAGTCAAAACATATATAAAATATATTATGGTGACTCAAGTTATAATGCTTAATATTGACCCTTAACTTTTATTTTTCACTATCACTAATCTTCCTACTTCTAAGTTCCTATTACCAGCACTCCTACGATCTTTTTTTTTTTTTTTTTCCTTCTTCTTTCCTTTCACTCCTTACTTCCTTACTTTCTCAGTTACCTCTCCCTTATATAGACACTCCTGGGTGATGACTCACCTTATGTGATGATGAAGCAGCCTGATGACTCACCTCCCCTACTCGTTAGACGGCACACGAGGCTTATTTACCACTCTATAGGAAATTTTGCAAATCTTTCTCTTTAATTGCTATTTATTATTGTTATTAATATTATTATTTATTTACTCTTACTTTGATATTATTTACTTACTATCTTTAACTCTAATTTGGCCTAACTAGTATTATAATTCCATATTTGTGTTAATTTGGCCCCAAATAATAATCTCTAATTTATTCCATATTTGATAACCCAATGCCAAATTAGATTTTTATTTAATAATATATTATTACATACAAGCATGATTAAGTTTATATTTATATATATATATGTGTGTGTGTGGTATTTAATTAAACAATTAGGGTGTCACATTTCTCCCCTCCTAAATAGAAGTTTGTCCCCAAACTTGATGTATTTTAATTTTCGAAGAGATGCGGGTATTTGGCTCATATTTGACTTTTAGTTTCCCACGTCGCTGCTTCGATTCGATGATTTCTCTATAAAACTTTTACCAACGGTATGGTCTTATTTCGAAGAACTTGATCACAACGATCGAGAATCTGCACTGGTTGCTCTTTATAAAAGAGGTCCTCTTGAACTTCCAAGTCCTCATAATCAACAACATGTTATGGATCTCGAAGATATCGTCGAAGCATTGAAACGTAAAACACATTGTGGACATTGGATAGTTCAGGTGGTAGTGCAAGGCGATAGGCTACAAGGCCAATCCTTTCCAGTATCTCGAATGGCCCAATGTAACATGGGTTTAGCTTTTCTCGCTTTCCAAATCGAATAGCTCCTCTTGTTGGTGAGATCTTGAGGAACACATGATCCCCTACGTGAAATGCCAAGTCCCGTCTTCGTGTATCTGCATAACTTTTCTGGCGGCTCTGAACAGTGCAAATTCGCTGTTGGATGAGTTGGATTTTCTCACTTGTGACTTGCACGATCTCAGGGCCTATCAGTTTTTTGTCCTCGACTTCCGTCTAGCATAGAGGTGATAGACATCTCCTTCCATAGAGAGCTTCGTATGACGCTATTTCAATGCTTGCTTGATAGCTGTTATTATAGGCGAATTCCACTAAAGGCAGGTACTCATCTCAGTTACCTTTAAGGTCCAACACGCATATACGTAACATGCCTTCCAACGTCTGGATTGTTCTTTCGGATTGCCCATCAGTTTGTGGGTGATAAGCAGTGCTAAATTTCAGTGTGGTTCCCAAAGCTTCTTGTAATTTGTTCCAGAAGTGAGACACGAAGCGGGGGTCTCGATCAGACACAATTGAAACTGGGATACCATGCAAACGAATAATTTCTTGATGTATAAGGTGGCAAACTTATTAAGGAAGTACATGATTTTGATTGGTAGAAAATGCGCCAACTTCGTCAATCGGTCTAATATAACCCATATTGCATCATTCTTCGAAAATGATTGTGGTAGTCCGACCACGAAGTCCATAGTGATGTGCCCCCATTTCCATTCAGGAATAGAAAGTGGTTGCAGTAGTCCTGCAGGTCTTTGATGTTCTACTTTAACACGCTGACAATGCAGACATTTGGAGACATGGCATGCTATGTCTCTTTTCATTCCTGTCCATCAGTAGTTTTCCTTCAGATCATGGTACATCTTTGTGTTGCCAGGGTGGACTCCAAATCTCGAGCTATGAGCTTCTACCAATATCTTTTTCTTAAGTTCTGGAATGTCGGGTACGCAAATTCGATTTCAAAATTTTAGTATCCCATTGCTTATAGTGAAATCAGATCAGGTGTACTCTTTTGCTCTTCGTACTTTTTCTTCAAAAGTTTATCTTCCCATTGGCGCGCTTTAACTTCTTCAATCAATGTAGGTTCCACGGTTATGTTGGTGGGCAGTCCATTAATCTTGCGGGAAACGAGAGTGCATGCCAAACTTCTGGTCGTCTTTCGGCTCAGTGCGTCTGCCACCACGTTAGCTTTGCTTGGATGGTGATGGATTTCTACATCATAGTCTTTCATAAATTCTAGCCACCGTCATTGTCTCATATTCAATTCCTTCTATGTGAACATATATTTAAGACACTTGTGATCAGTTTAAATCTCGCAAGTTACACCGTAGAGATAATGACGCCAGATTTTGAGGACAAATATCACCGCAACCAATTCCAAATCATGAGTCGGGTAGTTTTTCTCATGAGTCTTTAATTGTTGCAAAGCATAAACAATGACTTTTTCGTTTTGCATGAGAACGCAACCCAAACGATTGTATGAGGCATCACTATAAATTACGAACCCATTTGCTCCTGTACGGAGTGCTAGTATAGGAGCTGACACAAGTCGACTTTTTAATTTTTGAAAGCAACGCTCTTGTTTGTCAGTCCATTCAAAGGGTGTGTTCTTTTAGTTAGCTGGGTTAAGGGTGATGCTATCTTTGAGAAATCTTGCACGAAGCATCGATAATAGCTATCTAGACCCAAGAAACTTTGAATGTCTGACACATTGGTAGGTTGTGGCCAATTTACGATTGCTGCAACTTTTTGGGGGTCAATCGAGATGCCATCTTTGTTAATGATGTAACCGAGAAAGTGTACACTAGTGATTCAGAATTTGCATTTCTTCAACTTGGCATAAAGTTTGTGATCACGTAGTGTTTGTAAAACCGTTTGCAAGTGCTACTCATGGGCTCTGGTGACTTGGAGTATATGAGATGTCGTCAATGAAGACGATGACAAACTCATCAAGATAGGGTTTGAACACTTGGTTCATGAGGTCCATGAAGGCTGCTGGAGCATTTGTGACGCCAAAAGGCATGACAAGAAACTCGTAGTGCCCATAACTTGTTTGAAAGCAATCTTTTCGATGCTTTCCGTATTGAATTTTAGTTGATGGTAGCCAGAACGCAAGTCGATTTTGGGAAATACTTGGGCTCCTTGAAGTTGATCGAACAAGTCATCGATTCATGGCAAAGGGTACCGATTCTTGACAGTGACCTTGTTCAGTCCCGATAATCGATGCATAATCTCATCGTGCCATCTTTTTTTTTTACGAACAATACTGGAGCTCCCCAGGGTGAGGTACTAGGTCGAATGAAACCTTTGTCCAAGAGTTCCTGGAGTTAGTCTTCAGCTCTTTCAATTCTGTCATCGACATGCGATAAAGAGCTTTTGATATTGGTTGTGTGCTAGGTTGGGTTTCAATGGTAAATTTGATTTCCCAATCAACTGAGATACCAGGTAGATCTTCAAGAAAAACATCCGGGAATTCTCGAACCATGGGGATTGCATCAACGGTGGGGACCTCTTTTTGTATATCGATCACATAACAAATATAACTACAACAACCCTTTCTTAGAAGTCGTTGGGCTGTCATGGAGGATATAATACAGGGAGGGTTGGAAATTCCAGTCCCATCAAAGACAAGCTCGAGTTAGTTTGGTAACCTGAGGGAGACCTTTTTGGCTTTACAATCAATAGAGGCGTGGTTGGCAGCCAGCCAATCCATACCTAAGATCACATGAAAGTTCCCAATGCGAGGGGAATCAAGTCTACATATAAGGTTTTGCCTTTTAAGGATATAGTACCTGATCTGTACACATCAGTACTACAGACAGACTTACTAGAAGGAAAAGATACAGACAATATAAATCCTAATGGTTCGGGTGTTGATGCCAACTTGGCAGCAAAATGTGGTGCAACAAAAGAATGAGTTGACCCAGAGTCAATAAGGATGTGAGCTAAATGACCACAGATAGAAAGTGTACCTGACACAACATTTTCGGTAACTTCTGGTTTTCTAGGTACCAAGGCAAAAGCCCTTCCTTGACGTTTTTGGTCCTTCCTCTCTCCTCTAGGTCCTGTGGGTTTTCTAACTAGGCTAGAGGGGCGGGCTGTAGAATTAGTCATCTTTGGACAATCCCTCAGCAAGTAGCCAACTTGACTGCATTTAAAGCATGCCCTCATGTCTCGATGGCATTGTCCCCAATGAGCTTTCCCACAAGTAGGACAAATTGGAATAGTGCCACATCAGAGATTGGTAGGACCTTGATGGCCTGAACTGGTTGTGCCCGTATTCACCTTTTTAGGAGGCGCAACACCGGGTCTTCTGTTGTCTCTTTCCCAGAATCGCTTTTTTTGGCTTGGTTCCTCGAAACGCGAGGCTTTAATCCCCTTTTCTGTAATGTATGCCCGATCTACCACTTCCGCATAGGTTAGCAGTTTTAAGACCTCGAGCCTATCTTTAATTTCAGCATCCAATCTTGTTTCGAATTTTCTTGCTTTTTGAGTTTCGGTGGGGATGGCGTATGTCGTAAACCGAGCGAGTTGTGTGAACTTGCTCTCGTATTCGGCCACCGTCATGATTCCTTGCTTTAGATGTATGAATTTTCATGCCTTCTATTCTCGCAATGAATCTAGGAAGTATTTTTCGTAAAATACTTCCAAGAATCTTGCTCAAGTTGCAATTTCTTCTTTCTCTAGAGTGAGAAGCCACCATTCCTGTGTATTATCTTTGAAAGTGAAAGTGGCGAAAGTTACCTTCTGTCTCTCGATGTAGGGTAAAGCGCGAAAAATCTTTTCCATGTTTTTCACCCCAAGCATCTACTACCATTGGGTCTGGGCCGCCAGTAAATGTGATGGGTTTCAGATCCTGGAACTGTTTTATGGTAATCGGCTCTTTTCGTCGTTCCGGCATCCCATTGTTAATGTTAGTCTGAAAGGCCTACAAAAAGCTAGTAACCGCTCTTTCTATGATTCTTTCCATCGATTCAGTGTCACTGACTGATGACTCACTTCCGTTACCATTATTGGTCATTCTACAAAGTAATAAACAAGGTATTACATCCATAACGTAGCATATATATAAGCATGTATTGTGCAATCTATATCTATATAAAATACCAACTTTACTATTTTTTTACAATTAATATTACATCTTGTTCAAAAGTCAAAATATGTTAGTGTCTCATCCCTGTGATACAAAAAAAAAAAAAAAAAAAAAAAAAAAAAAAACAACAACAACAACAAAAAAGCATTAGAACACATCATAGTTAGCATACAAAAAAGGTTTTCTTCTACCAAATCTAGAGTGGTGGGTCAAACGGCCAAACAACCATGGGAAGTAGTGTTGCATAAAAAGCTCAAATTCCGATCCTAACTGGACCACACCAAAACACATCCACGCTGCCTGGACTGTGAAAATGGGGACGGACTGTATATATCCCAAAAATGCTCGATTGACAATCCAACCGAGTGTCTTGATATATGACAAGTCATTGTTAAAGGCAAACATTTTGAATATTAACAATCTCCAACGGGTTAGGGACCGTGGTAAAAATGTAGTCCTCGGGGTACACGTTCCCTCTTCTTGACACAAAATCTGGGGGTAGAGGGCCTATGATGTAGTGCGGGCAATCATGTCCCGGGGCAACGCCGAGGACACGAGTGGGTCCAAGAAAACGTCCGCGCGTATAGGCACGGCTCTGCCTCCACAGTAAATGTGGGACATCAGTAGGATCAGTCTGTATATAGATTGGCCAACCTATCAATTGGGCAAGGCCTAGATGCAGTCCTCAAATGATATCCCCTGAATCTCCCCACCCTTCAAATGAGGCGGAGGCGGAGTGCTCTGCTAAAGTCTCATCCAAATTAATGGCCCGAGCTCCTCACAAAATGCGTCGTTAAGGTTAATCTCGGACATTTCTACATTACTAGAGGAAACGTGAGATTTTGCACAAAAGGACTAACGTTGCAGGTAAATATTTATTTATTTATTTTATTATGTTTATCTAGCTATATAGTTTTATTTATATATTTATTTATAACTTTGCGAACTTTCTGATCAAATTAAAATAGCATTTTTTTTAAACCATTACTTTGACACCACCTTTATCACGACCCAACCCTAGGGGCTTAGGGTTAGAATTGCAACTTACTAACTTATTCTAATCGTAGCAAATTAAACTGCGCAAGCGGGGACAAACGAAAATAAAAATAATTAAACAGAAAGTTATTTCATTCTACTAAAAAAAAGGAGTACATCCATAGGTTTTTATTATTTTATTATGCAGTGACCAGCCATCAGAAAAAAACGACAAGAAGAAAAGAAAAAAAAAAACAAATTAACGGACCTGCATCAATTTCTTGCACAGGTTCCACTACACGAGGTTATGAGTCTTCCTTACATCTCATCACCTGAAAGGGTAACAGTTATAAGCACATAGCATAGTGAAAAATATTATGCCAAGAGTATAAGGAATACAAAATAACCATGGTTAGCTAGTTAAGCCAAAACATTTACATAACTTAATTTGGTAAATAAATCATTTAAGTGACAGAAACTAAAGTACAGAAATCATATAAATAAATAACCATAACGACGGTACAAAATAGAACAAAACAGAGGTCACAGAAGTGACAGTCAGAACAGAGCTCAATAGATCCATGACAAGCAGAGGACCATAAAGTGGTCAAACAGAGGCCAATGGTTATTTAAGTCCCCAAAGCATGGGACTCCCGTGGTGGTACTTACAAAACATAATTATTTATAAGGTCATAGTCAAATATTCTTTAACATTTAAACAAACATATCCATGGGTTTCATTTTAAATAAATAGAGTTCAAAAATTAATCCACATAGTTAAAATATTAATATAACTTATAAAATATGACTTGTATAAAATAAATTATGATAAGTCAAAACATATATAAAATATATTATGGTGACTCAAGGTATAATATAACTCACCTTAATATTGACCCTTAACTTTTATTTTTCACTATCACCAATCTTCTTATATCTAAGTTCCTATTACCAGCACTCCTGCGATCTTTTTTTATTATTATTATTTATTTATTTTGTTATTTTTCTTTCACTCCTTCCTTCCTTACTTCCCCAGTTACCTCCCCCTTATATAGACACTCCTGGGTGATGACTCACCTTATGTGATGATGAAGTTGCTTGATGACTCACCTTCCCCATTCGTTAGACGGCACACGTGGCTTATTTACCACTCCATAGGAAATTTTGCAAATCTTTCTCCTTAATTGCTATTTATTATTGTTATTAATATTATTATTTATTTACTCTTACTTTTATATTATTTACTTACTATCTTTAACTCTAATTTGGTTCAACTAGTATTATAATTTCATATTTGTGTTAATTTGGCCCCAAATAATAATCCCTAATTAATTCCATATTTGATAACTCAATGCCAAATTAGATTTTTATTTATTATTATTTATTTAATAATATATTATTACATACAACCATAATGTATTTAATTAAACAATTATGGTATCACAGTTGCGTTAGACATAATCATAAAATATCTAAGATCAAGTAATTTTTAATTCACAGCATGACACTGTGAATTGCTTTGGTACAATGCCATTTGTTTTATCTTGAGTGCCTAATGTTGCCTGAGTAGTTGTTTGTATTTGAATATGTTAATCATATTATTTAATTTTGATGATGTCTAACATATTATTTGTAACAATTTAGATTTTTTTTAATGTATATATTTATTTGATACAAAATATTATCTTTTTAAAATATATTTGTTAAATATTAGTTAAATAAAAATATTTTTGAAAACTTTACTATTCACTTTTTGAAAAATTGAGGCTGATCACTATTTACTTTTTGACCAAATTAAAAATTGATTAATTATATTATTTTGACAAAAATGATGGATTGGTTGTATTATTTTGACAAATTTGATATTGATGGGTTGTCTTGTGTTGACAAAATTAATATGGAGTGGTAGAATATATTTAGTTTAAAATCTCTACAATATATACAATATTTTAAAGATGGCATACATTTTCAGATCCATCATAAATATCATTTAAAGAGATTTTTTCTGTATGCAAATATTTGATTAGAACATTATATATATTGCAAATAGAATACATCACGTGCGCTATTAAATTTTTTACATTACATTGATTATATCATATCACACTACACTACATTGATTATATCTTATTATAATTAAACAAGAAGAAAAAGATGGAGTTATATATATATGTATATATATATATTATAAACTAGATGGAGAAAATTATTTGTTTGTTTGAAAGTTGTGAACTTTGTATTAAATTGTCTACAAAAACGGTGGCTCCATGTTTGAAAAAACAAAAAGAAAAAATCAGTCTTATTTTTATCTTTTTAATTCTTATCATTTGCTGACTATTTAAAATCAAGGAGTGTGCTTATGTAAGCGATGACATCAAGAGTGTGCTTATGTAAGCCATGACATCAGGAGTGTGCTTATGTAAGCCATGACGTCAGCAATGAGCGTCCAACGGGTATATTTTTGTGTATAAATAGAAGTATTGTGTGTGGAGAAAAAATCAAGAACTTGAAGAGAAAATTTTCTGAGAGCTCCAAATTGTATTATGCTCTTTCACTTTCAGATCTAAGTCTAGCATTTGTTCTTACACTTTCATATCTACTCTTTGTGAGAGAAATATTGTAAAAGAGGGTGTAAATTACCCTTATTCTTATTCCTTATTTTTTAGAGAGATTTTGTAAGGGTAAGGCTTTTATTGTTGAGTGAGGCTCAATAGATAAGAGTAAGTTCTGTGCCAAATCCACAAGCTTGGTGGTGTATTTATTCAATTGAAAATAAAGAAATTCTCAAGGAGGTTCCTTGGGGAGTGGACGTAGGCCGGCGTGCCGAACCACTATAAATCGCAGTGTTTGATTTTCTCTCCCTATCTCTCTTACGTTTATATTGATAATTATTATTCTGTTTTTTTTTATTTATTAAAATTCTGAATATTGTGTTAATTTTAATACTGTGAAATTTTTAATAACCCAATTCACCCCCCCTCTTGGGTTGCCTATCTGGGATAACAGAATATAAAATATCCCTTCATACTTTAACCGGCACAGTTTTAGTGTATTGGCCACTGGGTTTTTTTTTTGAGTATGCATGGTCGGAATGAATATACACTACAAGAAATTACAGTTTTGGCAACTAAATTTTTCGTCGCCAAAAGTCAAATTTTAGTCGCCGAAAAGTTTTCCCGACTAAATAGTTTGGTTGCTGACTTGGTCGCGGGAAGATTGTCGGGGAATGTATTGGCAACTAAAAAAAATTTAGTTGCCGAAAGTCCTAAATTGGCGACTAAACAATTAGTCGCCAAAAATAAAAGTGTTGGCAACAAAAAAAACTTTAGTTGTTGATAGGCTAAATTGATGACTAATCTATTAGTCGCCAAAAGCTTTCAAAAAAATTAATATCGCATTTTTAGCCACTAAAACATTTAGTCACCAAAACTAACATTATTTAGGACGACTAATTTATTTAGTAGTCAAAAAGTTTTTTGTTCATATTATTTTTTTTAGCTACTAAATGTTTTAGTCACCTAAAGTGTAATTCTTTTTAGCTATTAAAAATTTAGTCGCCTAAAGTCTATTTTTTTTATTTGGCTACTAAAATTTTAGTAGCCAAAAGTTTTTTTCATTTTATTTTTTTTAGCTACTAACTATTTAGTCGTTAAAAATACTTACTTCCTTTTTGGCTGCCAATTATTTAGTAGCCAAAAACATGATATTATTATTATTTTTTAATTTGTCCATAGCCTGTACGTATTCCATGCAATCTATACCATGTATATAAACAAGACAATATATATTACCAATCATTTCGCAATTTACATCCATTTCACTTCTAACCATCCAAAAAGGAATTACTTTTAATGTCAAATTCCGTACAAACTAAGTATATTTCAATCTAAAATAATAATTCCATACAAAATAGAGAATCATACGAAAACCATTATATTCGTATAGACTTTGGGGATGATAGTGAACTTTTGAAAAGTCTGTCCAATATTGAACCTCATTTTCTAGAGCTTCAACTATATCCTTGTTTTGAATGTCACTATGAAAAGCATGCTTCCCGTTGTTGTTACCATTTGTCATATATGATTTCTCCTGCTTCTCTTTGTATAAACTTTGCAAAAACAAGTTTTTCTTATGAGGTTCAGATACATGAGTGGAGAGATCAGCAGTCCTGCATGTTGGCAAAGGGAATGTTAGGTCCTAGTCATTAAAACTCAAGTCTTACAGAATTCTAGGTTTCTTGGGTCTTCCGCATTATCTTTGCCATTATTGTCAACTAGTTTGTTCAAAGCTTAGTCGTTAACTATACAATGATTCTAACTCAGAAAGGTTTTTCAGTCCAACTTGAGCTTCTATATTGAGTTACCTAATTAATCTTTTCTCTTAAAATTAAGAAAAGAAATATTAATAATATAGAAATATATTCTGATTGAATTCTATAAGTTCATATCAAAGGAGCTATGTACGGCTCCTACATTCTATGCATACTTGCCCCTCTAGCATGTGTTATGTTTTACATTTCTGTTGCCACATGCCTATATGAACCACATTAGCTTAGATTAATTGTTGGTAAGAATTTTTTTTATAAGCTTACTCTACTAATTTTCTGTAATTGTTAGTTAGATGGTTTGTTTTCAACAAATGATGTTCTTCTAACTTGTTCACCCTTTCACTTGATAAATGTAATTAAATTAATGAAGTAATATCCTTTATTTTATACTAAATGCAACCAAAGTAAATCAGTGGCACCAAAAGCTACTGACAACTGTCTACATACCTCTTGTTTTTGTTTGGTTTTAACCAACAATTGATCTTGTTTCTGCCATAACCTTACATTGACAATGCTGAAGTGTCAGTTCCAAGAAGTCAATCATTTTTAAAGTAATTAACTATGCATAAGTGTCTCTCCAGGAAGGTATAGATATAAATATAGCAATAAGTTTATATTTATATACAAGGAAGAGGATGATGAAATGAAACAAGAAGACCCACCCTTAGAAAGACCAACAACATGCATGACTCCAAATATTTAGTAGATGAATCAGACATATCAGCATCAAGTGATTTAAGAATTATAGTTTACTTGTGACTGTGAATGAAATTCTTGTTGGACAATCTTCACTGTGTTAAATAAATTAATTCTGTTTGAGTACTAAACGACAAACAGAATACGAAAGAAAAATGGAAAAGAAGAGAGAATGTTTGATTACAAAAATCAAACCAATAAATAAAAATAGATTTTTATTTTGTTACAAAAACAAAATCAAAATCTCATTTAAATAAATAAAAATAAAACAGAAAAAGAATTAACTTACTTGATTAATTTCTTGTACAATATTCTGATCAAGTTTAGTGTTAGACACTGTGTCCTCAAGACAGATTCGTCCTCTTCACGGTGCTTTCAGAATATGGACGTCTATCTCCCAGGATAAAATGATCAATCAACGAATTAATACATTACTACAATTTATTCGTACGACGAACACACTAAGTGTTTATACTCTTTCTCACAGAAATTTAGATGCAGCAAAATGCAAAAAGCAGTAGCAGATTTGAGGACGGAAATTCGAGTAAAATCCAAATGAGTGACTAATCTATTTATAGATGTAATAGTGACTTTTCAGTTTGAATCCAACAGGTAACAAATCTGTTTTGAATAGATACAGTACTTGTTCGGCTCTGTTTTGAACATATACAACCTGTTCAGCTTTAAATTTGAATAGATAACCGATTCTAGTTTGAATCTCAAACAAATAAAACAGTTTTTGGGTTTGAATCTGGACAGATTCGGATCTGTTTTGAACTTGTACAAAGTTCTGAAGAGGTACAACAATTTTGAATTCAAAAATTGAAATTTAAATTGGACAAATTTTATCTTGCCAAAAAATGAAATTGAAATCAAATATTTTTGGCCCAAAAAGATAAGTATTGGGCCGGACAAGCCCAACCCAACCTCACACCACGCACCCGCGCCCAAGCCCAGCCCCAGCCCGCCTGACCGGACGAAAGGACGGCACGCGCGTGTGTGGTGATTTTTGGGTCCAATGGGTTTAGCCCATTTTGCCTATAACCTTCCTCTCTATAAAACTTGGGTACCCCTTGGGGCCTGTCACGACCTGAACCCGCTCCTAAAAGTTTAGGTCATGACCGGCCTGTACCTAGGCCTCAAAGACAAAATACTTAAAATATTTAAATGACATCAGGGCCTAAAGCGGAAGCCAATCAAATAGTAATGTCCATTGAGCTTGTGCATACATGATAACTAAAATATTTAAAACAATGTAAACACACTAATATACATATACATATATATGTATCTCACACTCATATACATAAAACTTAGATAAATACAAAATTCTAACAATACAAGATTAAAGCCTCAACACAGAGGCGCATCTTGATGGCTTGACTTAACAAGTTCACAAAAGAATTCCTGAGGCTGACCTAAGAATGGTCTCCGGATTGATCACCTACATACAGATAAAAGACGGAGTGAGCGAAGCGCAATGAGTAATAATAAAGTGAAATGAATCAGGTGAATAATCTAGATTCAAAAGTAGCATAACACCATACTCTTCATCATTTACATCCTTCACAACATTATTCATGATTATATTAACCAAACGGCCTCAAGCCCACCATATAACAAAACGACCTCAGGCCTAATTATATATCAAAACGGCCTCAGGCCCAATCGCATATCAAAACAGCCTCGGGCCCAATCATATATCAAAACGGCCTCGGTCCCAATCGCATATCAAAACGGCCTCAGGCCCAATCATATATCAAAACGGCCTCAAGCCCAATCATATATCAAAACGGCCTCGGGCCTAATCGCATATCAGAACAGCCTCGGGCCCAATCATATATCAAAATGGCCTCAAGCCCAATCATAACAACAGCTGTCTAGAGCAATATAGGGAAGATGGAACATCGGCATGTCTCCATCTCCCTTGGCGTTAAAGCCATTAGTCATATACAATTCATATCATTATAGGGTAAATGGAACATCGGCATGGCTTTATCTCCCTCAGCCTTAGAGCCATGAATCATAATTAACCCATATCATAACGATTTTAGGCTTATCATTATTAATAGAACAAAACGACCTTAGGTCCATGTCAATGCCATTGTTTAATCATCTCCATCAAAATATAATTCACATAACGTATACTATTGCAATAAACACAATTCGTATCCAGGAAAAATACACGAATCCTGGCACTACTCATCCCAAATATGCCAATCACAATCATAATATGTAAGCCGTAGCATAATGATTCCAACATGCCAAGTGAAATCAAGATATAATAATTCATAAACAGAAATACAAGAATAAACATAGCATTACACTATTATTACTCACAGTGGTCTAGGCAAGCAGCGGTTCCTCCCGCAGGTGACCTACACATAGCACATGTACATAATGGGTAAATAATACATTCTTCTCTTTGTTTATTATCTCTTTAGTTTCTTTACTCACTTGTTCGATTCGTTTACTTTCTATTCATTTTCAAGCATTTTAAAGGGATCAAATAGACACATTAACAGTTTCAAAGGGTCAAACAGAACAAAAGAAGGTTGCAGAATTTCTCCACTTTGGCCGCACGTGCAGAAGTCTCTGCCACACTTGCGGGCAGATGCGCCGCACGTGCTTTTTTAGCAGTGTGATTAAATTCCTTTCCCATGTTTTCCGTACGTGCGGCTATGAGCCCCACACGTGCAGTTGTGCCTCCCGCACGTGCGGTCATTTGCCCTGTTTTTTGCAGTTCGAACACCACAAAAAAGCCTTTCCAAAGACATTTCTAAGGCAAATATGAGCAATATCTCTCCAATGTCATATTATGTGAACATGATAAACATGAATTTATACATAAATAGGTCTTAATTTACCAAAGCAACTTATACAACTTATAAATCACATTCCTTTTCATCATCCCATGGTTAACAAAATAGATACAAATATATGTGTGTCTATAGAAGTTTAATACATACAAAGACTAAAGATGAGAGGATAGATTTTCTTAGGTTAACACAAGAATCATCTCTTCACTAGATCAAAACAATGGATCTTGATGTTTTCCATAGGTATTTACCAACCAAAGTGAGTGGTTCAAAAACCCCAAGTTAGATAAGTGGAAACATCATTCTCAAGTTGATACCCAACAATTGGAGTGAGATTTAGGGTGCTATAGTTAGGTTTCACATACCTTGTTCCCTATTCTTTGAATCTCCTAGCAAAAATCCTCAATCTCTAAGCCCTAGTTGCTCTTCTCTTCTTCTCTCTCTTTTCTCTTTCTTTTCATTTTGTTTAGTGAAGCAAGGCTCATATACTTATATATATATATATATTTATATACATAAGCTTATCACAATTAGGGAGCCAAACGCACCCTTACGAATCGTACAAAATCAAATTTCAATTAAACTTCCCAGATGACTCTAAAAATTATACTTATCATAACTATGTACTCTGTTCTGGTAGTGCAAAGTCAACCACCCAAACGCATCTTAACAAATCAGACGAAACAAATTCCCAATTAACTTTTCCAAATAGCTCTAAAAATTCCCATTAGCTTATCCTTGTACTCAATTTTGATTTCTAAACCCGTAAGGGTCGACAATTTCAATTTCAAGGTCGTAACTCAACAGATAATTCCTCAATTCAAATAGGTATAGGTAAATTAAAGCACATTAATCCATAATTAAATAAAGATAATTTCTAATACGCATTTTGGGGTCGTTACAAGGCCTACCCCAAGTTCCAGCTCCAATCCTTATAAACCCATTCAAAACTTCCACCAAATCAATGTAGGACAAGCCATTACACAAACCTTAAGGAATTTCCACCAAAACTCCATTTCCATGGAGCTCACTTTGGCTTCAAATTTCCATTCACCCGATAATGGTTTTGAGCAACCAAATATACCACGTGAATCACAACGCGACATAGAACGCGTTACCACTTAGACCCGTGAAATACGACGCATGGGTCCCACCTAAAATTCAGACCAAAGTTTAGAAAAATTCTGTTTTTATTCCCAGATTTTTCCAGAAACCATTCTAACTAAATACTAGTATCTAAAAAAAATTAATAAAGATGCCTCAATGATATTGACACAAGCAACATTGGCATCCAAAAGATTAACTCAACAATGCATCTCATAGCAGGATTTTGGTCACAACTTTACTGTGGTTGGCAACCACTAGAGGCACAACTTAAGTATCTCCATGATAAGAGAACAAACGATTTTGCATGTTGGCTACATATGCTTTTATAAGATGGCATCAACAGGTTGAGAAGTATGATTCACTACATATTCAACATGTATTTTTTTCATTGCAAAGATCAACATCAAAACCTAGAAGTAACTTGGACCTTAACTCTAAAATCTGTAAATGCTGCCAAAACTCATAGAGAACTCAACCTATTAAATTAAAAATATATTCAACACTAACCTTAGATCTATAGGCCAATGACTTCTCAGCACTTCCAAACAAATGGTTGTGGTCCTTGTGAAGATTCATGGGTATAATGACAAAAATGTATCCAGTTTCTATGATAATGACCTTATATTAAGTTACCATTCTTTTTGAGGACTTGATCTATTCCCCGAATTCTAGAATTTAAGTTACCATCTTATGTTAGTTTTTTCCACTCACAATTTCATCTTTTAGAATGCTGTCTCTCTCTCTCTCCCCCCTTCTAGTTCTACATTTACCAGTCGAAACTATACCCAGATTAAGTTGGAGGAAAGTTGTAAAAACCTGAATTTTTAGACAACTAATTAGTTTATTAATAATAATATTAAGTCAATCAATAGTGATTATTAAACTATTAAATTATAATGTTAATAGCACCATAATTAATACCAATATTAAATTCTTTTAAATAAAATTATTTATCTTGCTGTGATTAAATTTCTGTATCAAAATACAGTTGTGAAAACTAAATGGATTAAATTAATAGTAAATAAGCTAGTTAGAATTTAGTAGGAAGAAAACCATCCAGTTAAAAATAATAATAATAATAATATTAAATAAATAAATAAAAAGTTATATATGCATATTAATATTGTATTGGCCTCAATTTCAATTCAATTCAAAGAAAAAAAAAAAAGAGAAATCAAAATTATTTCGGGCAGAGGAAATAGGCCCAAGCATGCCAATGCATGCCTTGCTTCCTGCCACACCCCTAAGGCCTTTCCTTAGGCTTGTAGGATGTGTTATGTACAGTCTGTGCAGGCTCTTCTCCAACAACAAGTAACCTCATTAGGGGAAGCAAGCATGCCTTATGATAGAAATCCAAGCCAATAGGAAATTTTGGTGAAGATAAAAATGAAGTAAAGTAATAGAATAAACAAATATAATTTAAACACCAATTTCCCTTTTACAATGCCTACATAAGAACTCCATTTCAGCCATAATGCACACCCACACGGCTGTGAGAGGAAAGAAAGAGTGGAGAGGAAAAAGAGAGGAGAAAAAGAGAGTAGAAAAGAGAAGAGAAAGAGAGGAAAAAGAGAGGGTACTTGGTGAATACCAATTTCAACTTAGTTTGAGAAGTGTTTGCAAAAGGTCTTGAGGTAAGAATACATCACCTCTATCCTCCCTTAGATACCTCTAACTGAATTTATATAATTTATATATACAAGACGAAGCATGGTTAAGTCATATATAGCAAAATAGCACCATGCATGCTTAAAATTTTGAATAGGATGATGGTTTCATTATGTTATAATTTCATATTCCTTCTTGATATAAATACATGGCTTAGCTACTGTTTTTATGTGTTCAATATTCTCCATTGTTGAAATAATCTTGCAAAAGAGTAAAATGAGATGAGAATGGCTTCCCTTTACCTGAAACTTGATTCTTCTTCACTGTTTCAGACTTTATCGGATGAAAAGAGGGCTCTAATAAATTGAAAATAATTGATGTTAAAAATCTGTGTATAGTGGAAGTATATATAGGTGTTATACACTATGTAGAAATTTTATAAAATCACTGGACACCATTTTCTTACCGAAACAAATATTTTCCCTAAGCGTCGCTTACAACACAGCAGAAGCAGTGGCTTCAAACAGGTCCCATTTTCTCTACAAATGGTATTTTTCTGCACGACCACTTGGAAAAGTTAGATTTTTAAGTTACCTTTCAAACGCCGCTGGTTTCATAATTTTTTATTAAGTATTGAGAGAGAAACGCCAATTTTTCCAAAACGTGACAGAATCTGTCCAGTTTTCTTATAAAAATTATTTGACCTCCTTCGACTGGTTTTCAGTCTTCACACTCTTCTGGAAATATGTTCTAAACTCAAAAATTTAGCAAACTGTTCTAACCATGCCTCTTTTTGACACCATTTGAGGACCCTTTTTATTTTTCGAACACAGAGCACCTGTGCTGACGTTTTCATGGCCTGAATATATCTTTTTACTTCATTGCTGTTTGGAGGCAGCAGCAAGGCTGACTTTACCAGGTCACCGTTTATTCCACAGAATAAATTTTCAAGTGGTTCAAATCGGAAAAGTTATATTTTTAAGTTAGCTTTCAAACGCCGCTGGTTTCATAATTTTTTTATTCAGTAATGAGAGAGAAAAGCAAAATTTTCCAAAATGTAACAGAATCTGTCCAGTTTTCTTAGAAAAATTATTTGACCATCTTCCGTCGATTTTCCGTCCTCACATTCTTCTGGAAATATGTTCTAAACTCAAGTATCTAACAAGCCGTTCTAACCATACCTTCTTTTGACACCGTTTGAGGCCGCTTTTTATTTTTCCAACACAAATCACCTGTGCTGGAAGTACTATAACTCACTGTCCCAGAAAAACCAGTTTTCTTCCAAAATTTAATTCTCCCTTTTAAAATCGTTTTTAGCTCTGGTATTCTTCTCGGAATATTTTCCTAACTCAATGAACTAGCACCAGTTAAAATATCGTAATGGTTGAACATCGTTTGGTATGGGTTTCATATTTTTTTTACCATACAGTGCTGAAGGAAGTAGTGTGTGAATTCCTAAGAAATTTTGTGATAATTCCTAGGACATTCTATCATATTTATTTTGGTTGTCATACACGATTGTGTTGTGCTATATAAACATTATGTCACTATAGTTTTCAAACTAAAACTCGTACATGCATCAAAATGTGAATTGGACAAAGTAAAGGACACGGAATTGAACAGATACATTGAAATTTAAAAGTGATGAGGTGAGCCCGGTTTAGAATTTTGCGCAAGTGAGTTGCAAACCCTAACATGGCACGGGAAGGTATTTCGGCTCTTATCGGTACAGGCGATATAAGGTTGGTGGTGCGGGTGTCACAACATAGACCGTTCCCTTGGGGCAGACCGTGATGTCACGACTTGGGTACGTAACCCTAGTGCGTGGGCATCATTGGTAGTTACAGTAAGTAACATTTGAATATTTGACCAAGGGGAGTCAGAATTGCTCATGGCCATTGCTTAGCGGTTGAGTGGAAATAGTACTCCGCGGGGAGTTACTTAAACTTACCTGTTAAACTAAATCTATGTGACTTTAAAAAGGAAAGTGGGCATTTTCCTTATGATGAATCACTATTTCCGTTTGCCATTTTATTTATTTATTTATTTATCTATTGTTATTATTTTAATTGTTGGCATTTATGTTATGTTTATTAAATGCTGCTTATTATTCTGTTATTATGCATTATTCATTAATTGTAGGTGTTATTATCGTGGTGGGTATTTTCGGGTTGTAGTATCTTATTGAGCTCGTCGCTCATTGGCATTCCCATTGCCCTGGCGTTTCATGCCAGGTACCGAAGAAACCGAAGGAAACACCGAGGTGTTGGAAGCAAACATTCAACCCTAGTTAGCTTGAAGCGTGCCAAAATTCCATGAACCATTTTTTTGAGTTTTCTAGGTCTTTTTATATTTGTATACTAAGACAAAGTTTAAGTTTGATTGGAGTTGTAATTTAAGAATTTTTAGTTTCCGTATTGTTAATTAATGGATGATGGTAAATTTGGTGGCAACATTGATGAGGATTCTTAATTAAGAAAATTGATTTTAAGTTTTAAACCTTATTATGATGTCCTCAAATTTTGGGGCGTCACAAAAGTGCACTCTTTGTTTTTTTTCCCATGCTTTTGAATGACTTGTTGTAATCTACTTTTTGTTTAGCTACTGTAACCCTATACTCACATATATTATTTCCCTGCATTTTAATGATCTCCATATTTGCTATCCTTATCAAGGACACATCAAAAACTAACATTGATCATTGAAAGTAAAATTCACCAATCAAGACAGCCTCTTCAACTAGACAATTGTTACAGAAATTTTATTCAAGGAAATCGTTGACCAATGATTTGCAGGTTACATGGCCAACATTAGTTTATGAAATTCACGACATAAAATTGAAGATTATACTATTTTACCTTCGGATTGATTTGCAGGTTACATGGCCAACATCAGTCCAATAATTATGAAATGTCTCCAATTCAATATCTTACGATCATTTTTTTATTGAGGCAATCAACATCATGTAACAAGCTCGTCCGTGAAAATGGAACTTTACCTTTACAATCAACTGCTATGTAAGGGGTATTTGAGGTAATGACAATATATAAGTAATCTTTAATCCTTGACTTGGAATCATTCCTATAGCTTGTAATTAGATTCAAATAATAAAGAAGACCATAGAAGATGTGCTAGTCGCACAATTCACTTGCTTTCAAGCACATTATTGTTTCCATGAGTGTGTCACGCTTTTTGAATAGAAATAATGATATCATGTCAAATTCCATTGGAAAAAAATAATTTCATAATTTATCAAGACATGACATACAAAAAAATAATAACTTCATAATTTATCAAGACATGACATACAATAAGCATAGAATAACAGAGAATTTTGAGAAGGAAGAAAACTTTTCAAAACACAGCATGAAGCAAAAACTATGGGATGAAATGAAGAATATATCCCACGTGCGGAAACAGACTAAAAATGAATTTATAATTAGAAGAAAAGATGGTTAAGTAACACAACACCTTCTTCAATAAGACCTTTCAAAGCCCATAAATCACCCATGACGGGCCCTCCACCTCCTACATAAGTTGAAAAAATTGTAGCGTCAATTGAAGGCCACATAGATGGATGCAAGCAACAATCAGGAAGGAAGGAAAGAAGGAATGAAGGGAGTATCTCACCTCTCCCACCATAGACCAGCAACCTTTTCTAGTTGATTTACAAATGAGTTCAAGCAACCACAGTCAATAAAATCAAATATATCAGTTAATGATGAAACACAAGATGAGCTATCAGTGATGAGCTAACTGAAAATGCAATGAATGAATATTGACTAAACAGTTTGTGAGTTATATAAAGAAATAAGCACTGGTTTTAAATTTTGGTTTGTAATATTATCATATGATCTTAGTTATTGATAAATGCACATACACAGTGAAAGAGTGGAAAGATGAGGACAACCCCAAATGTAAATCACATAATAACTCTACAACATGAATAAATGAATTGGGGTTGTTTTTAAGTAAAAAATGGCTCAACTCAAGATAATCACCACCAACCAACCCACATGATTTTTATATACATGGCAAACAAGCTTCACAGAGCAGTGCCTTTGTCTCTGTCTCTCGGATTGGTAAAAAAAAAAAAAAAAAAAAAAAAAAAAAAGGTTGGTCGAAAACAAAGGAAGGGAAGAGCAATAGTGGAGAACCCACAAAATACACAAAATCACATGGGATGGGACTTGGTGGAGTGGAGAGGACAACAACAATAATAATGTGAGATCTTTTACCAGTGTGAGGTGGGACAGAGGCAAGGATGGAAAAATTGTAAAAATTATGTATGTTATATTAATAATTGAAAAGTTATATATTTTTTGTCCTCTCAAAATTTGAATCATAACCTAGGCTAGGTGAAATAGTGTACATCCGACAATGCATGAGACATGTTATTACTGATATGAACCATTGATTACAAAATACATGGAATGCTGCCTTGTTTTGCACATTCGATTTGAGGACAGATGCCAAACTGTACTACTACTTGCCCACTCATAGATTAAGATTTGGAGCTGTTGTGGGCTTGATTCAATACATGTTTGAGCACCAATTACACTGCCAATAAGTTAGGCTTGTGGCTTAGAATTTTGAGAAGCCTAAGAGACATTTTATCAAATGGTTTGAAGGCAAGAAAAAAAAAATCCTTTGTTATAGGAATCCAAATCCAAAACAAAAACAAACTCTCCTTCATCTTCTCTTTCTGTTCACAGATTCAAACGCTTACACCCAAAAAAATTTCAGACAGAGAGAGAGAGAGGAAAAGGAAGGGGAATGGGAAGAAAAAGAGGAAGAGGAAGAAGAAATACCATCCGCGGTGTGTGATGTGGTACTGTCGCTGGTCGGAGATGGGTGCTCGTGTGCGACGGTGGCTGGTCGGAGATTGGTGATCCTTGCGACGGTGGTGGGCAACTCTCTATGGAATGAGAGAAAGAGAGATGAGAGACATGAGTGACAGCGTGAGGTATTTTATATAGATGGTTATTGGCAACGAAAATTTTTTAGTCACTGAAAGTATTTTATAAATCCCTTCAAAATATTTGAAATGTCTCCCTCCAAAAATTTTTGTTATTTGGCGACTAAAATTCTTTTTTGTCGCTAAAAAGGAACTTTTGGAGACCAAAATTTTGGTCAATAAAGGTAAAAAATAATTTTTTATTTTTCATTCGGCAACTAAATGGTTTTAGTAACCAAAACTCAATATATTGCGACTAAAATTCTTTTTTGTCGCTAAAAATAAACTTTTGGCAACCAAAATTTTGATCACCAAAGGTAAAAGGTAATTTTTTTATTTTCCATTCGGCAACTAAATGGTTTTAGTAGCCAAAACTCAATATACGGCAACTAAATTTTTTGTTTGTCACCAATTCTGCCATTTTTAGAGACTAATTTTTTTTTTAGTCGCCAATAACCAATATACCCCGACTAAAAAAAATTAGTAACTAAATATTTTCCTTTTGCCGACTAAAAATTTTTTTGGTCACCAATTTCACAACTTTTGACGACTAAATTTTTTTGAGTCGCCAATTTTAGTCGCCGAAAGTGCATTTTGTTGTAGTAATATGTAATGTTATGTTAATTTTAGAACTCTAGTAAACAACAACATCCTTATGTGGTTTAGTGTAATTTTATTTTATGAGTATGGTTTATCATTTTTTACCATGATACGTATGCATCTTTATTTTCTAAATTCAGATTATAATTTCCATACTCAAGAGTTTTTAACTTGTTTAGTTAAAACTGTCATGTTTTATTTTTCTATTTTAATTCATGTGTTAATATGCGTCTTCTAAATTGTTCTAGATTTTGATTCATATTGTACATGCTTCTTATTTTAGAATTATTTACATGTTAATTATTATAGACTTATTTGCATATTAATTGCTAGAATAATTTTCAAGTTTATTACATGTTTATTGTGATTTAAATTCTATGTAACTCTAAGGGTAAACTACTAATAGGTCCTACTTTGGAGACTTATTACCCAATAGGTTCTACTTTGGAGACTTATTACCCATTAAGTC
The DNA here is from genome assembly GCA_030407325.1 of Camellia japonica. Classification (NCBI taxonomy): domain Eukaryota; kingdom Viridiplantae; phylum Streptophyta; class Magnoliopsida; order Ericales; family Theaceae; genus Camellia; species Camellia japonica. The sequence continues at coordinate 169,777,190 of JAPPVO010000029.1, forward strand.
CTATTTGATATAATTTATTAAGTGATAAAGATAAATTTATCAGTCTTTTTTTTTTTATGAATAATTTTATAGTGATAAATTTATCAGTCTCTTTGTTTTATGAATAAATTTTTAGTGATAAATTTATCACTCTCTTATTTTTATAGTGTTAAATTTATTAGTTAGGACCTGTAGGTAAATAAGTCTAGTTAACAGGACTAATTGGTAAGTACCCCTAACTCTAATCTATTAAATTTTAATTTAAGGTTTTGGAGTTAGAGAGTTTTGTAACTTGTCTAAATTTATGTACATGAATATTGTGTAATTTAATTGAGAGAATTAAAATTTTGAATTAAATTTATTTATTTGGAGTCATGACTATTAAATTTTATTTTAAAGTTGTCATTTAATTTGGAGTTACAAATTTTATTTTAAAATTTAATTTAATTTTAAAGTTTTAGTTTTATTTTGTAACTCTTGCATATTAATTTAATTTATTTATTTAGAGTTATAAGATTACATGATTATTGTTTTGTATAAATTCATACGTAACTCCTGAATATTAATTTAATTTATTAATTATTTTTAATTAAATTGATATGTAACTCATGGCTAGAAATTTAATTATTTAGGATTTATAAGGTTTTTTAACCTTTGTAATAATTTTATTTCTGTAACTCATCTAGCATGTTAATTGATTAGTTAATTTTATTATTAATTAGTTTGCTAGATGGTTTCAATTAATTCATTATATTTACTTTCTGCGTAGATTATTTGGTATGTATTTTTGTTTTGGTTTTTCTGCTATCCTTTTTACAGGAATACCTAAGCGTGGAAAAAATTTATTTGGATTATATTATTTAAGCAATTTTGCTTGAGATTTAGTAGTGGTTACTTGCCATTTTTTTAAGCAAGGTTGTTTGCTTGGCATATTAGAAGCAATTTTTTTTTTTTGGCTTATCGTTGTTGTAGTAATTTTTTTTATATTGCTTGTAATTGTTAGCAATTTTATTCTAATTGCTTGTAAGTTTAAAACTGGTTTGTTTTAACCTAGTTTATCCCTTGGAAAATTTAATTTTTAAAATTGTTTATCACGGACTAGTAGTTAACATGCTCTTAAAAGTTTTGTCAAAAGGTTAAATGGGTTTTAAGTGGGACCAATATGACCCCTCCAATCTTCCGAGGAACATTCTTGACCATGTTCGATTCTAGGTTAAGTAGTGAGACTAGGTTTTGAATTAAATTTCCAACTATGAGATTTTCTAAGGGTTAAATTTAATTTCTGGAAACACAGAAGGTGATATTCTGTTGTATTTTTCAAAAATGGCAACTATCACCAATGATGCTGTTACTGCTAATATTGGTGGAGATTTGAACCCCATGGCAACTGACTTGCCAACCCCAACTGTGACCTCTGTGGTGAACCCTGGTGTTATTCCGGCTGTTCTAAGAGGACCGCTCAGTCACTATGAGCGCCCGGAGAAATTTGCTAGGGTGAACTTCAAGAGATGACAGCAAAAGATGCTGTTCTACTTGACCACGCTAAACCTTGCAAAGGTTTTGAGCGAGGATCCTCCAGCCGTGGCAGAGAATGAGCCAGACAGGCAAAAAGTCATGGTGCTTGACGCATGGAAGCAGACAGACTATCTTTGCCGAAACTATGTGTTCAACAGCTTAGCAGACTCGCTCTACAGTGTGTTTTGTGCCAAGGGCTTAGTAAAGAGTTATGGGGATCTCTGGACAAAAAGTACAACATTGAGGACACCGGGGCAAAGAAATTTGTGGTTGGCCGGTTCTTGGACTTTAAAATGGTAGATTCAAAAACTATGATAAGCCAAGTCTAGAAGTTCCAAGTGATCTTGCATGAAATTCATGCTGAGGGGATGCCTTTGAACGAGTCATTCCAAGTTGCTGTGATCATTGAGAAACTTCCCAATGGTTGGAAGGACTTCAAGAACTACTTGAAGCACAAGCGCAAGGAAATGTCAGTTGAAGACCTAATTGTCCGACTCCGAATTGAGGAGGATAATAGAAAAAAATGAGGGAGTACCTCCTCAATGAAGACCAATGTCATTAAGTATGGCAAATCTTCTAGGGTGAGAAAGATGTCCTCTGTGAACAAGGGCTCAAAGCTAGGGCCAAGGGGTGGTGTTGCAAAGAAGCCGGCATACAAGCCACAGGAACCTGGTTATTGGTTCTTAGGGAAGTACTACAACTGTGGTAACGAAAGGTATCAGGCTAGTGACTGCCGCAAGTAAAAGAAGCCATACAAGACCAAACCTCATGCTCACATGGCAAATATGCAAGAGCACTGCCATGATGAGGATGGCATGCACTTGTCTACCGTTGTCTCTGAGGTAAATTTGGTGGGTTCAAACCCAAGAGAATAGTGGATTGATACTGGGGCTACATGCCCCATCTACTCCGAGAAGAAATTGTTTACAACTTTCGAGCAGGTTATAAACGGTGAGAAGTTGTTTATGGGAAACTCTGCTACCTCAATTGTTGAGGGGAAAGGAAAGGTGGTCCTGAAGTTGACCTCAGGAAAAGAGCTGACCTTGAATGAAGTCCTGTATGTTCCGGAGATTCGTAAGAATCTTGTCTCAGGGTCTCTTCTTAGCAAACATGGTTTTCGCATGGTCTTTGAGTCTGACAAGGTCGTTCTGACCAAAAGCAGAGTGTATGTGGGTAAGGGTTATATGTTGAGGGATATGTTTAAACTCAATGTAATGATTGTTATCCCAAAAATGAATAAAGATGCATCTTCTTCTGCTTACATGCTTGAGTCTTCCAATTTGTGTCATAGTAGACTAGGACATGTGAACTTTGAATCTTTACGTAGATTAATCAAGTTAGATCACATACCATCTTTTAAGATTAATCCAAAACACAAGTGTGAAACTTGTGTTGAAGCGAAGTTGATAAGATCTTCGTTTCATTCTATTGAAAGAAGTTCAGAGCCGTTGGACTTAGTGCATAGTGATGTGTGTGACTTAAAGTTTATATAATCACGTGGTGGCAATAAGTACTTTATCACTTTTGTTGATGATTGCACTAAGTATTGTTATGTCTATTTGCTGAAAAGCAAAGATGAGGCTATTGACAAGTTTGTTCTTTATAAGAATGAATTTGAGAATCAATTAGGCCGCAAGATTAAGGCCCTAAGAAGTGATCGTGGTAGTGAGTATGAATCACCGTTTATTGAGATTTGTGCTAAATCCGGGATTATCGCCTTATTCTCCTCAGTCAAACGGGATTGCTGAGCGAAGAAATAGGACGCTAAAGGAAATGATGAATCCAATGTTGATAAGTTCTGGATTGCCACAGCACATGTGGGGGGAAACAATTCTCTCTACGAATTACATTCCGAATAAAGTACCACGAAAGAAGGTGGACAAGACCCCGTATGTGTTATGGAAAGGCGTTAAGCCTTCTATTAAATTCTTACGAATGTAGGAGTGTCTTGCAAAAGTGGCGATACCTACACCTAAACGAGTTAAGATAGGCCCGAAATCCGTGGATTGTATATTCATTGGTTATGCACATAATAGTAGTGCATATCGATTTCTTGTACATAAGTTTGAAATTTTAGATATGCACAGGAATACCATCACGGAGTCAAGGAATGCATGTTTCTTTGAAGACATTTTTCCTTGCCGAACCCAAGAAGGGGTTCCCAAGTCTTTAGAGCAATTTGATGAGCTTGCTAGTGATGATGATCATATTGATGATCAAGGTGATAATCAAATTGAGGTTTTAGATGAGCCTCAAAGGAGTAAAAGGGCTAAGATGTCCAAGTCTTTTAGTCTAGACTTCTTGACTTATATAGTTGAGAACGAACCTCAAACTTTTCACGAACTTGTGACTTCTCTTGAGAGTCCTTTGTGGAAAGAAGCGATCAAAAGTGACATTGACTCTATCTTACAGAACCACACCTGGGAGTTAGTGCATTTACCTCCAAGTAGTAAGCCTTTAGGCTACAAGTGGATTTTTAAAAGAAACATGAAGGCCGATGGGTCAATTGATAAGTATAAGGTTAGGCTCGTTATCAAAGGGTACAGGCAACGAGAAAGCTTGGATTACTTTGATATGTGCTCACCTATAACTAGGATAACATCAATTCGCATGGTGATTGCGATAGCAGCTTTGCGCAATCTAAAGATACACCAAATGAATATAAAGACAGCTTTCTTAAATGGGAATTTGAATGAAGAAATCTACATAGAGCAACCTGAAGGATTTTTAGTCCCAGGGCAACGCAAGAAAGTCTGTAAACTTGTCAAATCATTGTATGGTTTGAAGCAAGCGCCTAAACAACGGCATGAGAAGTTTGACAACGTAATGTTGTCAAGTGGGTTTAGAATCAACGAATGTGACAAGTGTGTTTATGTCAAAGACACTGGCAGAGGTTATGTCATTTTGTGTCTATATGTTGATAATATATTCATTATAGGTAGTAATGATGAAATGATCAAAACCACCAAGAATTTGTTAAACTCTAAGTTTGACATGAAGGATATGGGCATTGCAAATGTTATTCTGGGAATTAAGATTAGTAGAACATCTGGCAAAAGTGTACTTTCTCAAGCTCATTATGTTGATAAGATACTTGAGAAGTTTAGTGGATTAGATACGAGTGTGTCACCGATATCTATAGACTTAAGTCTACATTTTACCAAGAATAATAAAGAGAATGTCTTTCAGTTAGAATATTCTCGGGTAATTAGAAGTTTAATGTATCTGATGAGTAATACTGGGCCGGATATAACCTACTTGGTTAGCAGGCTTAGTAGATACGCGAGTAATCTCGATGCTACTCATTGGAAGGGCATTGTGCGGGTGTTAAGGTATTTACGCAACACTTGGGATTATAGGCTACATTATACTCGATATCCAGCAGTGCTAGAAGGCTATAGTGACATGAATTGGATATCAGATATAAAGAACTCAAAGTCAACTAGTGGATATGTGTTCACTCTTGATGGGGCAGCCGTGTCTTGGAAATCTTCCAAAGAAACGTGTATATCTAGATCAATGATGGAATAAGAGTTTATTGCTCTAGATAAAGCAACAGAAGAAGCTGAATGGTTTCGCCATTTCATTGAAGATATCCCACATTGGTCTAAACCTATGCCAGCTATTTGTATTCATTGTGATAGTCAATCTGCAATTGGTAGGGAACAGAGTAATATGAATAATGGAAATTCTAAACATATCTGTCATAGACATAATTTCATACGATAACTACTCTCGAATGGAGTTGTTTCTATAAACTATGTAAAGTCTAAGGACAACATTGCGCATCCGCTAACCAAAGGGTTTAATCGAGTGTTAGTCGAGACGTCGTCAAAATGAATGAGGCTGAGGCCTTTGAAAGTTACCGGAATGGAAACCCAACCTAATTGACTGAGATCCCAAGATCTAGGTTCAATGGGACAACCTAATTGTGTGTAACAATGGTATGTCACTGTGGAGGTAAAACCCTCCACCCATTCCTTTACGCAGTGATACATGTGGGGTGAAGGTTAAGCAAAGCTTTTAATGACTCTTATGTGTTGAGGATTCAAATAGGGTATATCAGGATATCTTGAAGAGTCACCTATGTGAGTGTGAAGTGGGGCCACTTCTAGAAGAATTGGAAGGCCAAAATTCTTTGAAATCACTCGCTGAACCAGTCTAGTGCTCAAGGCCATACATGGCACACTAGTGAGAACAGAATGGTGGTAGGAGTAATTTCTGTGTGGGATCTATTGTCTCAGTTTATATAAACAACAGAGCAGTTCATGATGTCATATTCACTGATCAGCTAGTAAACTCGATAGGTTTTCACTAGGAGAGGTTCAAAGCCAAAAAGTTACCTTCTCTAATGTCGGGGTTAGTCTGTTGTACTCTCTCTCCGAGTCATTATTGTTGAACGGTGTTTGTTTGTTGAGTCATTCTGTCAATTTTTATTCATGTGGGGGATTGTTGGAAAACATGAGTTTTTGGTGACTTTAATTAAATATTAAAGTGAGTCTCAATCATCTATTGTGTTGGGTCCAAGTGGGTCTTTATACTTTGCAATGAGATCTTTACACCACAAAAAAAAAAAAATAGTCAAAACCATTGAGAATTGAATGAGAAATTGCCTCATGAAGTTAGCTTCATGAAAGAGGTAGTTGGATTAGTGTATATAATATGTTTGTAACTCATGCATTATTGCAGAGATTAAAGGTGCATTAGTGACCAGCCATAAAGGCAGGTTAATGGTGCATTAGTGACCAGCCATAAAGGCTGGAGGCTCCTCCTCTCTCCCCTATACATGTATAAATTGAGACCCTCCTGTCTAGTTTCAACACAGAAATTTTTGTTTCTATTTTACAAGTCAGTTTGGCAAAAAGTTCCTACAGTGAGAAAGTGTTGCCACGGTTTTTGTTCACTAAGCTAGACAGAGAGTACTTCTGCCGTAGCTGGTTTTTGACTGTCGTATCCTGGGAGACAAGCGTCGGAATTCCTCAAGCACTCGACCCGTGAGGCGGCGAAAATCTGTTTTAAGAAAACTGTTACCTTGCAGGTTTCGGTTTGCCTTCGTTACCATTTCATTGTATTGTGTATGTCTGTTGTAATTTAGTTGTATGTCTCGGCATGTATTCTTAGTATATATTTTTTTATTTATTTGTGGATCTATTTATTTAATTTCACAATTTGAACAATAGGAGCAACCAATTAGTCTCTGTGGGCTAACTTACTGGAATCAATCAATCTCTATACTATGATTTAAAATGCGTATGTAGAATGATTTATTTGTTATTTTTTTTTAAAAAAATTCCAAATACAAAATTGAAAAACAATTTTAATTTTAGCCACATCATTTTTTCCAATTTTTTTATTTTTTATTTTTATCTTTAGTGACTTTTTTATCAAAATTATGTCAATTTTTTAACTTTTCCAATCCGTCTTGTTTAAAAAAATCTAAAAATTAATTTTTTTTGAAAAAATTCCAAAAAGAAAAATTTTAAAGCCAAAATAAGCACACACACAAAAAAAGAAAAGAGTCCACTATTTTTGGCTATGTTTGTATTTTTTAATTTTTTTTTCAAATTTTTCGGTTCGTCTTATCAAGCTAAATTTAGAAATCTAAAACATTTGAAAATTTTTCAAAAATGTTCAGAATAAGCCACCCAAAAAAAATCACCGAATAAGCAAACTCCAAGCACGCACTTAAAATAATTATAAATTCATGAAAAAATTTACAACTTTAATTATTAATTTGTATAAAATTTACCATGAATGTGTAATTATTTTTCAAAATTAGCATTGATTTGTTGTTTTTTCAACTTGATTTAAGCTCATCATTAATTATTTTCGAATAATCTTCAATGCTTGTTCCATTCACATTGATGATATTTTATTTGGTATAATTCAATAATTACAAGTAAATTGAGACAAAAGGAAACACAATGAATTTGGATTTAATTAAACTAATGAAAAGCTAAATGGGTCTTCATGGATAGTTCCTTCAAAACCGTACTCAATTTATATATATCTATATATATATATTATATTTTAGTCATTCGGATGGGATCTTCAAATGTGGGTTGAGCTATTCAACCCTATTATAATGTAAGACTGGGCCTGACCCAAAACACACACATTCTAGCCCTAACTACAACAAATCATAGTACCCATATTTTTACCTAAAATCACATGCTATATGCTTTTCTTTACTACAATCCACTCCATATTTCTTTATGCCAATTGCTTATATGAAGGTTCTAAATATGGATCAACCCTCCTACACATACACATTCGTCTCTTTTATCATAAATCATTTCATGGATTTGGAAAACCACATGATTGATTGTATGCTCGATGAATGGTATTGTTTTACCGTATGATCACATGCAATAATAGAAATTAGGATCAATTATAAATACATCTCCTGAGATTTATTTAAAATACGAATTGTCCCTTGTGATTTGAAAAATTACAAATATCTCTTGTCAGAATTTTTTATTTAACAGAATTAATTAAAAAAGTGAAATTTCTAACTGTTCACCTATACAATAATAAAATTATCTGAATTATTAATTGAAATAAAATTTTAATATTATTAAAAACTGTTAATTAATTAACTTGATGATTTATTAATAAAATGACTTATTTGTTATGAAATTAGAAACCTTAAGAAGCATAATGTAATTTTTAAAATCACAAAAGATAATTTATAATTTAAATTTACTCTAGAAATTAAGAGCGTCTCTAATATTATCAGTCAAAATTCCAATTAGTACACTTACGTTGTAATTGTATCTCCAATGCATGTGATGATAATTGCATAGGAAAGGCATGTAACATGGAAGGACAGATAGGACAGGGAAAGGAATGAGTCCATGAAGGAACCAGTGAAAGAGAAGGAAGAGCTTTCATAACTTCGTTTCCTTATAATTTTAATATCCCCTTAACACTTATTTTAGTTTTATCATCATGGCATTTATATATTCTCTAAATTAACAAATATTGTAATTAAAATCATTTCGTTGAAGATGCTCTAACCAAATGGTCTCGTAGCCCCTTGGTTACTCACTCTGAATTTTTCTTAAGAATTTTATCCATAATAATTGATAGTAAGCTTCATACAAAAAAAATAAATTCACATTTATAAACAAAAACTTAGGTTTCGTTTAGGAAGTGAGTTGATTTTTTTGACTATTTTAATATGAGGCTAAAAAATTTAATTTAAGTTAGATTTTTTGACTTTTTAAACTTTGTGAGAGAAAAAATAAAATTATTATGTTTGGATGTGACATTTTATCTTATTAATTTTTTAATTTATTTTGTTGTTTTATGACTATTTTAGCCTGATAACCTCATGCGAAACGAGGGCTTAAGCTTATTTTGACAATTAGAAAAAAAGAGTCAACTTATTAGTTTATTGCTTATTTAAGTTAAATCACATCTCTAATTTTTTTTACACATTTTATTAAGAAAAATAAAATAACTAAAAAATCGATTTTTTTTTTTCTTACATCTAAAAACAGGCCTTAAAGTAAAATTTTTAAAATATGTACTACGGAAAATATTATAAACCCCAAATAATCTATCAAACCTATTACATGAATGCAAGTTCGACCCTGGGCATAGGCCCACAAGGCCATGGCCTAGGGTCCTTCAAAATAAACTCAAAAAAATGGTTCACTCCTATTATAATTTAGTGTAATATATTAGATATGTTTTAAGTTTAAAAAAAATTAAAAAATGCCGAAACTAACTTAAAATAAATTGATCTATTAAAAAATTGAAAGGCCCATTCAAAAAAATTAGCATTGTTATCCATTGAAAATAGACCCAAAAAATGGGCCTCTCTTATTATAGTTTAGTGTAATATATTAAGTATATTTTAAGTCCAAAAAAAATTAAGGAATGCCCAAATTAACTTAAAATAAATTGATCCATTAAAAAATTAAAAGATCCATTTAAAATAATTAGCATTTTATCCATTGAAAATGATTTTGCAAAAAAACTAGATTATGCAAGTATTATTGATCTATTTACTTCTAAAAATGCAAGAAGAGTGAGGATCAAACTATACTTATTAGTTATTGTAGTGTAATGCTAAGTATTTTTTGTGATTTTAACACAAATCTTTTGTCCTTTATTTTCAATTCTTTTTTTTTCAATGAAAAAAAAATGTAAAGGGAACCAGAAATTTATTAGTTGATTATCGGTTTTGAGCCCCGAAAATCTTAGGACAAGGCTGCATGAATGTAAAATCCATACAAATTTATGTATATAAATCTTACATCCATATGAAAAATTTGATAAAAAATTTAATAAATTATTTAGAATCCTTAACATGACTGAGCTAGTAATCAGCTTGTTTAGTTTTAATTTCCAGAAAATAATTTTCATAAAATTCTATTTGTTTATTTTCTTATTTTAATGTTTTCAATGAATTTTTTTAATATTTTAAGCACTTTTAAAAAAAAATTAGACATACCTAACATCAATACACTTAAAAGGTATAATATTTATAAAAACAAAAATCTTTAAAAAATTCACTAAGGTCAGGTTTGACAAGTCTAAAAAAATTCAAAAAGCCAAAAAGTTACACAAAAAGTAAAAAAGTCATTACTATGCACAAATAAAAAATATTAAAAATATATTTTATACATTTTTGTAATACAATTTTTTGAATTACACTGTCAGCCGTACTGCCCCAGCAGCAAGAACGCACTAATAAAATAGAACTTATGAGTAATTTGTTAAGAAAAAAAAATAAAATAATGTTATATGTATTAATTAGTGTACTAATTGATGATATAATATAATTTAAGAGATTTTTTGTTTTTGTAATTTGTATAATGAGTGAGGTCAATAATAATATTATAACTAGTGTTGGTACACTAGTTAGTATACTAATTGATGCATGTAACACTACCGAAAAAAATATCAATCACTTCGCTTGGTTTGGGTTTTTTAAAAACACTTTTCAAAAAATTCTACTTTTTTGTTTTCCGTATTTTTTTTTGTTTTTACTGATTTTTTTAATATTTTAAACAATTTTTTTAATTTTTTGACACACCTAACATAAATACACTTAAAAAGTGTAATTTTCATGAAAAAAAATCTTTAAAAAATTCACTAAATACCAAAAATAAAAATAAAAAAAATCAATATATTTTTCGTATTTTGTATATTTATTAATTTTTTGAAATATTTTTTCACAAATATTTTACTTTTTAGATACATCTAAGAACATCTTCAATGCACTAGATATATAATGCTTGTTAGGTAAAATGCCTAGTATGACTCATTTTTTTCAACTCCAATGCACTAGGCATGTAATTAGGCATTTTTGCTCAACTCACATTCACTAGCTACATGTAGCTAGCCTTCAAGGCTAGGCAAAATGTATTTAATCATTAGGATTATTTCCCTTCATCTTTGTTGCTGATGTGGCATTTTATAAAATTAATAGTATTTTGATGAATAGCTAAAATAAAGAGCATGGTTGGAGCAGAAACATGAAACGGTTGATAGGAAAAATAAAATGTATATTTTATAGTAATATTTAGATAGGTAAAATGCCTATTACCGTTGGAGACGCTCTAAGGTGCATCTAAAAAAATTACAAAAAAAAAGTACTTAAAATTTTAAAAATATTTACTAAAAACATGAAAAATAAAAAATCAATTTTCAAAAAATTAAATTCAAAAAATTAAAATCAAACAGACCAAATGTAATTAATATACATCACAAGTCAAATGTATGAAACAAATTTAAATGGAATACAAATAATGTTATCCGTTTAAATTACTAGAAAGGAGTGCTCAAAAGTAAGGGATTGTTTGGGATGATTTAAATAAGTGTATTTTTTGAATTTTTATGAAATATGGGTTGGGTATGGGTTGGGTTTGAAGTGATGTGTTAGAGAGGTGATGTGACTTAAATAAGATGATGTGATTTAAATAAGATAGTGACTTTTTGACTTTTTAACTTTTTTAAAGAATGACAAACAAGGCCTAAATACCAAAAAAATACAAAAAAAAAATGAAAATTCAGTACGAAAAATATTATAAATCCCAAATAATCTACCAAACTTATTGCATGAATGCAGGGCCGGCCTGGGCATAGGCCTACAAGGCTATGGCCTAGGGCCCCTCAAAATAAACTCAAAAAAGGGGCGTCTCCTATTATAATTTAGTGTAATATATTAAGTATGTTTTAAGTTTAAAAAAAATTAAAAATGCTCAAACTAACTTAAAATAAATTGACCCATTAAAAAATTGAAAGGTCCGTTCAAAAAAATTAGCATTGTTATCTATTGAAAATAGACCCAAAAAATGGGCTTCTCTTATTATAGTTTAGTGTAATATATTAAGTATATTTTAAGTCCAAAAAAAAATTAACGAAGGCCCAAATTAATTTAAAATAAATTGATCCATTAAAAAATTGAAAAGCCCATTTTAAATAATTAGCATTGTTATCCACCGAAAATGATTTTGCAAAAAAACTAGATTATGCAAGTATTATTGATTTATTTGCTTCTAAAAATGCAAAAAGAACGAAGATCAAGCGATACTTATTAGTTGTTGTAATGTAATGTTAAGTATTTTTTGTGATTTTTACACAAATCTTTTGTCATTTACACAAATTTATTGGTTGATTATCGACTTTGAGCTTCGAAAATCTCAGGACCAAGCCGACATGAATGTAAAATCCATACAAATTTATGTGTATAAATCTCACATCCATATAAAAAATTTGATAAAAAATTTAATACATATTTAGAATCCTTAACATAACTGAGCTAGGAATCAGCTTGTTTGGTTTTGATTTTCAGAAAATAATTTTTAGAAAATTCTATCTATTTATTTTTCGTATTTTAATATTTTTAATAAGTTTTTTTAATATTTTAAGCACTTTTTAAAAAAATTTAGACATACCTAACATCAATACACTTAAAAAGTATAATATTTATAAAAAAAAATATTTAAAAAATTCCCAAATACCAAAAAAATACAAAAAAATAAAAATTCAGTACATTTTTTGTATTTTTATGTATTTATTAATTTTTTTAAATATTTTTTTATAAATATTTTACTATTTAAATACATGTACATCTAAAAAAATAAAAAATATATTTAAAATTTTGAAAATATTTATTAAAAACAAAAATATATATAAAAATTTAAAAATTAAATGCAAAAAATTGAAACCTATTGTCAATCATCTTTGGCCACGTGAATCAAATTTGATGGGACTTGAGCCTTCAGATTTGATACTATCATCTTAAATTAAAAAATAAAATGAGTGAGACCATTAAAAAAATGAGTATTAATAGTTTTAAAGGGGTGTGGGTCTTATATGATGGGATGTTTTTTTTTTTTTTTTTTTTTTTTTGAAATTTCTACCTCATTAGTAATCCATTAGTGCTCCCAAATTAGTGGAATGAATCATTATTGATTAAAAAAATTGAAACCTATGGAAAATAGTACACACGTAATGTCTGAAGTGATGGGACTTGAGGCAAACTATCATCTTAGACCATCTCCAATGGTTCAGCAAAAGTGATATCAAATTTAAATTTTGATGAAAAGGGTCCTATTCACAGCTCCAACGGTTCACCAAAACTGATACCAAATTGAGATTTCATCAAAAATTTCATCAGATTGAGGACGGAATAATGAATTTACCAAAACACTGTTGAGGACCGTTGGAGGAGGACCCGTCGACCAACCGGTTGCCCGGCCGGTTGACCAACCGGTCGACCACCAAAAGGGTTCAAACAGTTCAAAAAAGGGTTCAGACAGTTTAGAAAAAATAAAAAATAAAAAATATTTCCTCACACCGGTCGACCAGCCGGTCGACCAACCGGTTGTCCCGGAAAAGGTTCAGACAGTTCAGAAAAAGTTTCAAACAATTTGAAAAAAAAAAAAAAAAAAATTCCTTCTAACCGGTCGACCACCCGGTTGTCCCGAAGCATATTTCATGAATTTAGTACACCGTTGGAGTGAGTGGTATCAAATTTGATGAAATGAGTCATTTTTTACTCAGATTTGGTAAAAAATCTGAATCACCGTTGGAGATGCTCTTATTTCATCATCTTTGGCCACATGAATGTCAGTTTTGTGCACTTTCATGTGAGCTGACAATTCAGATTATCTCAAACATTTACTTCTTTTTTTTTTTCATCATTAAGAGCGCGTTGGGGTGTATTATATAAATATATTTTTTTTTTTTTTGTTTTTTGAATTATATTATTTTTATAAAAAATTTAAAAAATATACTTATTTAGATTATTCTAAACAATTCCTTTGAATAAAAAATTGAATTAAAATTTTATTTGACAATGAGTATTTCAATACAAAATTTTTAATTTTCATTAAACAACCGGCCGATTGAGAGGACAACTGGAAGGATGTTCGGGCGATCGATTGACCTAGTGTAATCTTTTTTTCAAAATTTTTTCAATCTGATCGTCTATCCGATTGTCCAGCCGGTCATCTATCCGGTCATCCACCGACAATCCCTTGTAAGATTTGATGAAAGGTTAAATGCACCCTTGATTTAATGAAAAAAATTAGACTTTCTTTATTTGATACCAATTTAGTGAAATGGTTGAAATACCATTTTTATTAAATTTTAAATTTGTTGAAAGATTTGAGTTTGAATTAGAGTTGGTCTTATGAATTCATATATAGGGTTTGTTTGGGAAGTGGGTTGATTTTTTGACTTTTTAGCTATTTTAACATGTGGCTAAAAAGCCTCGATCGGGAAGGGGGCTTGTTGGTTTTTTTTTTGACTTTTTATGAGAAAAAGAATGTAACGATTATAGATTAAATGTGATATTTTATCTTATTAAACTAAAAAATTTATTTCATCCTTTTATTATTAAAATAATCTCCAATCCAACCCTTCTTTCTAAAGAAAGCCATATTGATTTTTTTAATTATAAAAACTATATAAATACATCTTCTTGAGAAGGGTGAAGGTGATTAATTTATAATTAAGAAGAGTAAAATATATAAATTCATTAATAATAATTGAGAGAGCTTACTGTATATATATAAAATGGGAAGACTTCCTAAGGTCTATTAGGATTGGTTTGGAAAGTGATTTAGTTTTTTGATTTTTTGACTATTTTAGCTTGAAGTTAAAAAGTTTCGTTTGAGAGTTTTTTCATTTTTTTGACTTGTTGTGAGAGAAAAAATATAATGATTATAGGTTGGATATGGTGTTTTATCTTACTAAAATCTTTTTTTGTTTTTGGTGACTATTTTAGCCAAAAAAAAATCCCAAACCTCTAATTCCCAAATGAGCTCTTACCAATCAGATTGATATGATTTTTTTTTATTTTTTTTGAACGCAGATTGATATGATATTTGTAATTATTTGATTGAATCAAATTTTTTATTAAAAAAAACATAAATTATTATCTAAACAATATTTGCCTATCATTTTCGAAAAAAAACTGTACTCCGATCATGTAATTATCGGTGTTCTCTTAATTTAATTTTTTGTATAAATAATTTGTTCAGTAGATTTTATAAATTGAATGATTTGGATTATTGAAGTGGACCCAATGTGAGCCCAAAGTTCTCAACTATTAAAAAAAAAAAATGTTTGAGAGCATTTGGGTTTAGTAGGCCCGTTTTGAAACCGTTCATTTTTTAAGATTCGTTGAATAAAATATTCATACAAAAAAGTAAGATTATTTGACATAATTATATATTTGAATCATATTTGTTTTTAAAAAAATAAACAACAAATATAGTTTTAAGAATAATCATTTATTTTTTATAATATAAATTTGATTCAAACATATAGGTGCCGCTTGGTAACACTTACGTTTTTAGTTTTCTGTTTATATTTATAAAAATTTTAAAAACTCAAATAAAAACTTGTTTGGTAAAATTTTTTATTTATAAATCAGTGGTCTCAGTTTATAAATTTGGCCAAAAAATGAAAACACAAAAAATGTGTTTCCGTTTTGAGTTTTGAGTTTTTTTTTTTTAACCACCTAACACTAGCCACCACCGCCACAATTTTCCACCACCGTCTTCCGCCACCACCACCTGCCACCACACCACCACCACCCACCAGCCACCACCACTCACCTGCCACCCCTCGTCACCACCACCACACCACCACCACCACCCACCACCACCCACCATCCACGCCGCCACCATCACCCGCCACCTACTTGCCACTACCACTCACCACCCACCTGCCACCACCACCACCACACCACCACCACCACCAACATCACCCACCACCCACCCACCCACCAGCCACCACCACCACCACCACCCACTCGCTACCACCTACCACTCGCCACCGTCACCCACCCACCCACCACTACCACCACCCGCCACCTACCACTGCCGCCATCTGCCACCACCTGCCACCACTACCACCACCACCACCACCACCACCCACTCGCTACCACCCACCACCCACCAC
The DNA here is from genome assembly GCA_030407325.1 of Camellia japonica. Lineage (NCBI taxonomy): Eukaryota > Viridiplantae > Streptophyta > Magnoliopsida > Ericales > Theaceae > Camellia > Camellia japonica. Next base: position 169,793,117 of record JAPPVO010000029.1, read on the forward strand.
CACCACCCACCATTACCACCCACTACCACCCGCCACCACCACCACCCGCCATCCGCTACCCACCACCCACTCGTTACCACGCACCACCCGCCACCGTTACCCACCCACCCACCACCACCACCACCCCCACCTACCACCACCACCAACCGCCATCCGCCACCCACCTACACCACCACTCACCACCCGCCGCCACCACCACCACCACCACCACCACCACCACCCACCACCCGCCACCGTCACCACCCGCCACCACCACCACCACCACCACCCGCCACCACCCACCACCCACCACCCACTGTCACCACTTTCCACCACCGTCTTCCGCCACCACTTGCCATTTCTCACTCTTTTTTATATTTTAAATTTTTTTAAAACATTTTGTCAATTACTAAACACGTTTGTAGTTTATATTTTTCTAAAAATAAACAAAAATCAGTTTATAAAATTTTTGTAAATATAAACTGAAAACGTAAACGTTACCAAATACACCCATAGCTACCGATATTCGATTATTTTGATTTTTTACATAAATATTCTACTCAATGAGTCCTAAAGAGTAAACGGTTTGGGTTACCAAAGTCAATATCAAAATGAGTCTATCAAACAGAAACAATTTCTCAAGTTGAAATGACTAATATGAGAGAAACTCAACCAAAAAAATAAACACAGCGGTGAAACTAGTTGGTTTGGAAAGTGGGTTGGTTTTTTAGTTTTTTGGCTTTTTGACTATTTTAGCTTGAGGCTAAAAAGTCTCGTTTGGGAGCTTTTTTATTTTTTTGATTTGTTATGAGAGAAAAAATGTAATGATTATAGGTTGGATATGATGTTTTGTCTTATTAAAGTCTGTTTTGTGTTTTGTGACTATTTTAACCAAAAAAATCCCAAATCTCAACTTCCCAAACGAGCTCTTAACAATCAGATTGATATGATTTTTTTTTTTTTTTTTTTGAACTCACATTGATATGATATTTGTAATTATTTGATTGAATCAATTTTTTTTATTAAAAAAGACATAAATTATTATCTAAACAATATTTGCCTATCATTTTCAAAAAAAAAAAATTTGTACTCCGACCACATCGGTGTTCCCTTAATTTGATTTTTTATATGAATAATTTGTTCAGTAAATTTTATAAATTGAATTATTTGAATTATTGAAGTGGGCCCAAAGCGAGCCCAAAGTTCTCAACCATTAAAAAAAAAAAAAAGTGTTTGAGAGCATTTGAAACTAATTTTCGTGATTCAAACCGTTTATTTTTAAGACTCGTTGAATAAAATATTCATGTAAAAAAATAAGATTATTTGACATAACTATATATTTAAATTATATTTGTTTTAAAAAAAATAAACGATAAATGTAGTTTTAAGAATAATCATTTATTTTTTGTAATATAAATTTGATTCAAATATATAACTATCGATATTCGATATTTTGATTTTTTTACATGAATATTCTACTCAATGAATCTTAAAGAGTAAACGGTTTGGATTACCAAAGTCAGTATCCAAATGAATCTATCAAACAAAAACACTTTCTCTCAAGTTAAAATGACTAATATGAAAGAAACTCAACCAAAAAATTAAACACAACGGTGAAACTATATCATACTAAAAATATAAATCATTAGAATTGTTTAATTTTATTGAGCTTGGCAGGATCCCTCTACAGTTCAGGTTAGATTAGACAAACCTTCAATTCAACCAAACCCGACCAAATTACAATTCAACCAAGCCTAACCACGGGTCTAATAACAACACCTAATTGTCACCGTAACAAGCTACTCTATAAGGTGGTATATGGAGTCTTTTTCACATAACAAAGTATCAACCAAAGACTGCCAAGAAATAATTTTTTTAGCCCACATGGTTTTAAACAATTCTAATTGAGACATATAGGGGATTTGGTGATTGAATTGACTTCCACAATTGGATAATTCCGCCCATCACAAACACGATTTTGTTTTGTTTTGTTTTCTCGACAGTGAATTTATTTATAATATTTTTTAACCTCTATATATGTTTGTATATTGGATTAATTTTTGAAAGAATTACAACCCAGTAAATTAAAAAAAAAATATATATATATATATATTTATAATGCATGAAAAAAATTAATTTTTAATTTTAATATTTATAAAATTTACTTTTGATGTGTAATTTTTTTCTAATTTGACACTGAATTGCTATTTCTCCTTAATTTTTTTATATTAATTAAGTATTAAAACATCTTGTCACTATTTTTTTTTCCTCCCAAATTTAAGAAGAGAGAGTGTAGCATCATGTGGCGCTCCACGTGTATTGTAATTAGTGAAAGAAGTAGAGTTCACGATTGTATGTCAATGATTGAGGAACTTGAGGGGATATGAGAGTTTGTAATTGGCCTGAGACATTGTCACGTGATGCCCCATGACCACCTAATAATTTTTCCTAATTGTCTCCTAAAGAGAGATAAAAGGTGTGAGAAATTATTGGTTGGTCTTAGGGCATCGTCACCTGATACTTCACATGTGTTCTGACTCCACATGTGTTCTGATTGGTGGAGAGGGTAGAACCTACGATTTTGTATTGGGTGATTGAGAAACATGAAAGGATACGAGAGTTTATGATTGGCCAGATGCATGGCCATGTGGTACTCTTGGACCAACTAATAATTTTTCAAAATATGGTAAGTTTCACTAATTTAACCAATAACAATCACATTAGAGTCTTACATTAGCTTGTGCTTGGAGTAAAGAATAAATTTTCCTCGCCTTGTGATTTTCAATCTAACAACAAATAATAATAAAAAAAGGACAATCAGGTGTGAGTAGTAAGACTAAAAAGAATTATAAAATTTTAATTTTAATTATTAAAATTGATAAGTTTTATTATTGATTTGAAATTTAATTTAAAAACAAATACTGAAGTGTGATTTCCTCTAATAAAAACGAGGGAAAGAATTCATGAGTTAATTAAATACATGTACATACACAAAGATATATCTATTAATTTGTATGGGTTTTAGATCTCTTATGGCATTTAATAAGGCTTTGTTGGCCAAGCAAGCACGGAGACTCCTAAAAGTCCTAAATAGCTTGGTGGCTCAATTATTGAAAGCTAAATATTATCCCAATTGTTGGATTCTTAACGCATCACTAGGAGAAATTTTTTGGTGCAGATAGGGTAGATGTCATGTGGTACCTTTCTCTTTTCTCATTGATTGAGTGAGTGGAAACTACATTTATGTGTTGGGTGATGGGGAGACAACATGGGAGGCCATAGTGTTTGTGATTGGTTGAAGGCACCATGTGGCATGCCACGTGGTAACATATCTACACCCAATAATTTTTCCATCAACTAGGGTGCGAGTCCATCATTTTCGTAGAGGAGTATTTGGAATGCGTGACCTATTCTGTTAGAAGGTTTAAGATGACGCATTGGAGATGGGTCTCAAATCCAAATATGGAAGGACAAATGGGTAACATGCCCATATTCTTTCAAAATTTGTTCACCTCCTAATTTCTTGGGTGAAAATGATAGGCTGAGTGCATTGATTGATAGTGAACTGGGGAATTGAAATGACGAAGTTCTTGGTGCTTGCTTCCCACCATATGAAGTCGAGGTAATTAAATCTATGCCTGTTTGCCCATATTCGTCAAAGGACACACTAGTGTGGCATTACACAAAATAGGGCCTTTTCTCAATTAGCTCGGCTTACCATCTTGAAATGGGTATTCGCAAGCTTCGTCGTCGAATGGTGGTAGTGTTAGAGCGGCTTCCTGGAAGTATCAAAATTTTTGGTTGGAAAATGTGTTTGGAAATTCTGCTGATGAGATCTAACTTGAGGGCACGAAAGGTGTTAATAAACAATGATTGTGGTCATTGTCGTAAGGATCCTGAATCAGTTTAACACTGATTGCCCTTTTGCGAGGAAGGTGTGGGAGTGCAGTAGCCTTGCATTGGTTGTTCACCGACAAAGGGATTGATCGTTGTTCGACTGGATTTTTGAGATTATTTCGTCTCTTAATTTCGCGAGTGGTGAGCTCTTTTTGGTGATTTGCTAGTGCATCTGGACACACCGTAACTAGGTGGTATCTAATGACAAGTACCAAACTGAGGAGAAGTTGGCTCCATATGCTTTTGAGTTTTACCAAGAGGTGTGAAGTTCAGTGTCATATTCGGGTGCGGTAGAATGTTCAGATGCAAAATCGGTGGATAACTCCTGAGGAAGGGATGCTCAAGATAAATTTCGATGTGGCTTGTTTTACACAAGAAGGTTTTATTGGTGTTAGGGCGGTGGTTTGTGACCACAAAGGAGAGGTCATTGTTGTAATGTCGGCGAACAGAAAGTTAGCGATGGATGTGGAATGTATTGACGCATTTACAGTGCTTATGGCGATCAAATTTGTGTTGGATTTGGTACTGCATCACATAATTTTTGAAGGTGATTCGTTATTAACCATTTGAGCCTTCCAATCCTCCTTTGAGTCCTTCTCATCTTTTGGGCACCTTGTGGAGCAATCCAAAACTCTGATGGTCAGATTCCGATCTTAAGAAGTTAAGCATGTGAAGCGGCAAGGGAATTCAGTAGCCCATTGTCTAGCTCAGATGGCGGCTGTTATGGATGGCTTTTCAGTGTGAATGGAGGAGATTCCGTTTTCGTTGCGCTCTCTTGTCAGGAGGGAGGCGTCTTTTTAAGTCATTTTATTGTTTCTTTATCCTTTTGACTATCAAAAAAAAGAAAAAAAAAATTTGAATCTTTACATAAATAATCATAAGCAATACAACTGTCACAACCCAAACCTGCTCCTAAAAGTTTGGACATGACTGGTCTACACTGAGGCCTTAACCTGATTATTTAAAATGTTGCTTAATCACGGGGCCTGAATGGAAGCTATGTAATGAAAGAACAAACATTCATTGAGCTATGCCTAATTGCTAGGATCATGATGCATCACGGTACATACTACCATTTCATTTTACACATTACAAAACATAGATAAAGGTTAATTCGGAAGTTAAGTTTCTATAATACTTATATACATGTTTGTTGTCCCCAAAACTTAACAAAACATCCCATCATAGGGATTTCTAAGATATAACAAGGGCCATTTTAGTTGACTCAGCAAAACGGGTTCAGCTTCAGCTTTGGCTTCTGGGCTGACCTAAGGTTGACTTGTAGGTTGATCACCTACAAAACATTCAGAAAAGTAGAGTGAGCAAAGCTCGGTGAATGATAGCAGTGAAAATAAATTAAAAGTATAAACATGAGTCAGCATTGCATATCCACAATTCACAAATCCACTTTTCATTTCTGAACGGTCTCGAGCCCATATTAAGCAGAACGGCCTTGGGCCCAGGTTAACAGAATGGCCTTGGACCCAACAGAATACAGAACAACCTCAGGCCCAACAGAATACCAAACGGCCTTAGGCCTATCATAATAGCAAAACGGCCTTAGGCCCATCATAATAACAAAACGGCCTTAGGCCCATCGTATCAACAGACAAAATGACCTTGGGTCCATAATTCATATGCCAAAGTTCCGCATATCAACATATCCCATATAACTTAATACATTTACTAAAGAGTGAATAGGATCTTAAATAGCATGTGCACAAAAAAATATGTGAACAGAACATTATATTATGCTATTATCACTCACTGTGATGCGGGTGGACGCTGGTTCCTTCCTGCGAATGCCCTTAAATTGGATTCCTCAATTGCTTCTAGCAAATCCTTAATTCTCCAACTTTGTTGCTTTCCTCTTCTTCATCTCTTTCTCTCTTCAAGTTTCTCTAGATTCTCCACTCAACACATATGTGGAGAGATGAGCTCAAGAAAAGAGGGCTTATATGGCACATATAGGTCTTTGGCTTTTAACCTTGCCAAACATGCCTTAGTAAAACGCACAAAATAAATTTTCAATTAAACTTCCCATGCTATTCTAAAAATTCCACCTAGCATGTTCTCATGCTCAATTTCAGTTTATTACGCCTCTACAGTTTAAATTTCCAAATCAATAGGTTAATTTTAACAGTTGTATTCCAACATTCAGCAGATAGGTAAACATTAATCAATAATTCCCACACGTGAGTATCACTGTGCATGAAATTTCACATTAAACATGTATTTTCTCATAAATTTAAAGATATAAGGCACATAAGAGGGTCGAGTTATTACACTCTCCCCCCCTTAAATAAGTTTGGTCCCCAAACTTGGTTTACCTTAGGTTGAAAATAATTCTGGGTACCGTTGTCTCATTTCATCCTCTCGTTCCCAAGTGGCTTCCTTCCCATAATGCTCTTGCCATTCTACCTTCACCATAAGAATCATCTTGCTTCGTAACTACTTCGTCTGTCGATCCAGGATCTAAATTGGTTTCTCCTTGTAAATCAATTTATCATCCAAGGTAACTTGTTGATAGTCTATAACATGGGATAGATCTTGTAAATAACTTCGTAACATCGAAACATGGAATACATTATGTACTTGATCCATATTCGGCGGAAGAGCGACACGATAGGCTACCGGACCTATTCTTTCCAGAATCTAAAATGGACCTACGTATTTGGGTGCTAATTTTCCCTTTTTACCAAATCTTGAGTGCCCTTTTATTGGTGTAACTTTTACAAAAACATAATTACCCTCTTTGAACTCCAAATCCCTTCGCCGATGATCAGCATAGCTCTTTTGTCTACTCTATGCAGTTTTTAACCTTTTTGAATAGTCTTAATTTTCTCTGTTGTCAGTTGCACAATCTCTGGCCCAATTAATGATTTGTCACCGACTTTAGTCCAGCATACAGGAAAACGACATTTTCTTCCATATAGAGCTTCATAGGGTGTCATTTCTATACTCGAGTGGTAACTGTTATTGTATGCGAATTCTGCCAATGGCAAATGAGTTTCCCAGTTCCCTTTAAAATCTAAAGCACACATTCGAAGCATATCTTCTAATGTTTGTATGGTTCTCTCGGATTGCCCATTTGTCTGAGGGTGGAAGGCCGTACTGAATTTCAATTCTATTCCTAAGGCATCCTGTAGACTTCGCCAAAATCTTGACACAAACTTTGGATCCCTATCAGACACGATGGAAAACGGGAATACCATGTAGTCGCACAATTTCATCCACATATATGGTAGCTAATTTGTCTGTGTTGTATTGGGCTTTTACAGAAGAAAATGAGCTGATTTAGTTAATCTATCAACAATAACCTATATGGAGTTCATACCCCAGGGAGTTCATGGTAAACCCATAATAAAATCCACAGTTAGATGTTCCTATTTTCATTCTGGGATTGAAAGGGGTTGTAGTAGGCCTACTGGTCGTTGGTTTTCTACTTTCACTTGCTGACACTGCAAACACCTTGAAACATATTCTGCAATCTCCCTCTTCATACCTAGCCACCAGAAATTCTGTTTTAAGTCGTGGTACATTTTTGTACTACCAGGATGCATCGCAAATTTGGAGCTATGTGCTACCTCTATAATTCTCTTCCTGATTTTCGGTACATTGGGAACACACCACCTACCTTGAAATTTCAATACTGAATTTTCAACTACGAACTCAGGCTTCGGTTTCGTTTCCAGTTCACCACAAATTTTCCGTAGAAATTCATCTTCTAGCTGACATTGCTTAATCTCTTCCATAACTGTTGGTTGGGCTGCTATCGCTGCAATTGTTGCATCTCACTCATGTAACACAAGTTCCTCGTTCATCCTTCCCAAGTCACGTAGTAACTCCTCATGTCTCGTGAGCAAATTCGCTAAACTTCTCGTACTCTTTCGGCTAAGGGCATCCGCTACTATATTAGCTTTACCGGGGTGGTAGTGAATTTGTAGGTCATAATCCTTAATAAGCTCTAACCACCATCTCTGACGCATGTTTAGTTCCTTTTGGGTGAAAAAGTATTTAAGACTCTTATGATCAGTATAAACCTCACACCTAACCCCATACAGGTAGTGATGCCATATCTTCAAGGCAAAGACCACTGCAGCTAGCTCCAGATCGTGTGTGGGGTAGTTCTTCTCATTGGGTTTGAGTTGACGAGAGGCATACGCAATGACCTTTCCATTTTGCATAAGTACACAGCCTAACCCTTTGTGGGAGGCATCATTGTAAATTTCAAATCCTTCGCTACCGGACGGCAAGGCTAGAACAGGTGCTATAGTTAATCTGGTCTTTAATTCTTGAAAGGCAGATTCCCGTTGTTCCGACCATTCAAACGAAACACCTTTCTGAGTTAACTGAATAAGCGGTACCACAATTTTAGAGAAGTCTTTAACAAACCTGCGGTAGTATCCGGCCAAACCCAAGAAACTGCGCACCTCTAACACATTAGTAGGTGTCGGCCAGTTCACAATAGCTTCAACCTTGTGCGGATCAACAGCAACACCCTCCTTTGTCACCACGTGCCCCAAGAAGCCTACTTCATGTAGCCAAAATTCACATTCTTTAATTTTGCATACAACTTCTTGTCCCGTAGAGTTTGAAGAATTAACCGTAGATGATTCTCATGGGCTTCTATACTTGTTGAGTAAATAAGGATATCATCGATAAACACAACCACAAAATCATCCAGATAAGGCTTAAATACTCGATTCATCAGATCCATAAAGGCTGCTGGTACAATAGTGACCCCAAACGGCATAACTAAAAACTCATAGTGTCCGTAATGAGTCCGGAAGGCAATTTTCTCGACATCCTCAGCTTTAACTTTCAGTTGGTGATACCCAGACCGCAAATCTATCTTAGAAAAGACCTATGCACCTTGTAATTGATCAAACAAATCATCGATCCTGGGCAAAGGATATTTATTCTTTATAGTTACCTTATTGAGCTCCCTATAATCCACACACAACCGGAGAGTCCCATCTTTCTTTTTCACAAAAATGACCGGTGCGCCCCAAAGGGAGGTGCTTGGACGAATAAATCTTTTATCAATGAGGTCTTGCAATTGAATTTTTAACTCTTTTATTTCGGCAGGTGACATTCTGTAAGGGGTTTTGGAAATAGGTTGAGTCCCTGGCACTATGTCAATCGTAAACTCAATTTCACGATCAATTAGCTCTCCCGGCAACTCTTCTGGAAAAACATCTAGAAAATCCCGCACAATTGGTATTGCATCAATGCTCCCAGTCCCTACTTGCTCATTCAATATACTACACAAATACCCCTGACAGCCTTTTTGCAGTAACTTACACGCTTTTATTGTAGAAATCAGCTAGGGTGGGGACACTACCCTCTGGTCTTTAAAAGTAAACTCAAATTGTCCTGGAAGTTGGAACGTAACCTGCTTCGAGAGGCAATCTATGGTCGTATGGTACTTGCTCAACCAATCCATCCCCAATATTATGTCGAAAGAAGCCATATCGAGAGGTAGCAAATTGGCATCTACCCTTACATCCCCGATTTGGATTTCACATGCAAAATAGATAGATGTACATACCATAGACTCTCCCGATGGTGAGGACACACACAAAACATAAGGTAGTGGCTCTATGGGCTTATTTAGATGACTAGTAATTGCTTTTGATACAAAAGAATAGGTAGAGCCTGAGTCAAACACCACATGCGCAAAATAACCATTAATAGAAAATATATCTGATACCACAGCCTTGGTATTTTATACATCGCCCGAAATTAGCGCAAACACCCTTCCTTGTTTGGCAGTATCTTTAGCGTTGGCGGGTTTGGTAGTTGCCATCATAGTCGGGGTAGGGGTCGACCCAGCTGAACTTGCAACAGTTCTCTCTTCATTCTGTCCATTCTTCTGCGGACATTCCTTAGCCATATGACCTATTTTCCCACATTTGAAGCATGCCCCTGTTACTCGGTAACAAATCCCACGGTGCCTCTTTCCACAATCCGGACAACTTGGGGTCGAGTCTCGGGTAGAAACGGATGTACTAGAAGTTCCTGAATTCAACTTCTTGCTTGGTGGTGTCCCTGAACCTTTAAAAGTGTGAGTATTCTGTCTTTTCCCCCTTCACTCCGAAGCCCGGCTTTGAGCAGCAACATTACCTTCAGCAATGATAGCTCTTTCCAATAAATCAACATACGTAGGCAATTTCAACAAATTAATCTAGTCAAGGATAGCAGTCTGTAACCCTCCTTCAAATTTTCTTGCCTTCTTATAGTCCGTATCCACCATATATGGTGCGAAACAGGCCAATTCAGCAAACTGAGCCTCATACTCAGCAACAGTTCTGTTCCCTTGCCTCAAGGTCTCAAACTTAGTCACCTCCTTGTCTCGCATGCTTTGAGGAAAATACTTTTCATAGAACAACTCCAGAAATCTATCCCATGGCAACCCTGGATGTACAGTTCTTGTAAGCATCCACCACCTCCGTGCTTCGTCTTCGAGAGTGAAGGCAGCAAGTTGCACTTTTTGAGCTTCAGTATAAGGAAAAACCTCGAATAACTTTTCTATACCCAGCACCCATGCTTCTGCTTTCATTGGTTCAATTCATCCCTTGAATGAAGGGCGGTTTCATCTTTTTAAATTCCTTCGTGAGTGTAATTGTCCGATCCTCAGCTTGGTAATCTTGTACCGCTGGTGGTGGTACAGGCATGGGTGGTGGTTGTTGTTGCTGTTGCTGTTGCTATTGCTGTTGTTGCTGTCTCAAAGTTTCTGCCATCTCCATAATCATCATTTCCATTCTATCCAACCGTACGGCGGTAGCATCTTCCAGATCATCAGTTCTGGTTCTCACCATGATCTATATAACCATAAATTACAATACATACAAAATACACAAGTAGGCAGAGATCATAATTATTACCAATGCACACATGTGTATATATATATATATCCATAATCATTGGACATGTACCGATTGATACATGCAAGTGTAACTTAAATCTTTACTAGACGCTCTAAAGCTCAATGAACTCGTGCGTGAGGTAGCAACTCGTGCTCTGATACCAACTGTTACAACCCAAACCTGTCCCTAAAAGTTTGGACATGACCGGCCTACACCGAGGCCTCAACCTGGTTATTTAAAATGTTGCTTAATCACAGTTTTTGAACGGAAACTATATAATGAAAGAACAAACATTCATTGAGCTGTATTTAATTGCCAGGATCATGATGCATCACGGTACATACTACCATTTCGTTTTACACATTACAAAACACAGATAAAGGTTAATTTGAAAGTTAAGTTTCTACAATACTTATATACATGTTCGTTGTCCCCAAAACTTAACAAAACATCCCATCATAGGGATTTCTAAGATATAACAAGGGCCATTTTAGTTGACTCAGCAAAACGGGTTCAGCTTCGGCTTCTGGGCTGACCTAGGGTTGACTTGTAAGTTAATCACCTACAAAACATTCAGAAAAGTAGAGTGAGCAAAGCTCGGTGAATGATAGCAGTGAAAATAAATTAAAAGTATAAACATGAGTCAACATTGCATATCCACAATTCACAAACCCACTTTTCATTTTTGAACGATCTCGAGCCCATATTAAGCAGAATGGCCTTGGGCCCAGGTTAAACAGAAACGGCCTTAGGCCCACTAGAATACAGAACGGCCTTGGGCCCCAACAAAATACAGAACAGCCTCAGGCCCATCATAATAGCAAAACGGCCTCAGGCCCATCATAATAACAAAACGACCTCAGGCCCATCGTATCAACAGACAAAATGACCTTGGTTCCATAATTCATATACCAAAGTTCCGTATATCAACATATCCCATATAACTTAATACATTCACTAAAGGGTGAATAGGATCTTAAATAGCATGTGCACAACAAAATATGTGAACAGAACATTATATTATGCTACTATCACTCACTGTAATGCGGGTGGACGCTGGTTCCTTCCTGCGAATGCCCTTAAATTGGATTCCTCAATTGCTTCTAGCAAATCCTTAATTCTCCAACTTTGTTGCTTTCCTCTTCTTCCTCTCTTTCTCTCTTCAAGTTTCTGTAAATTCTCCACTCAACACATATTGGAGAGATGAGCTCAAGAAAAGAGGGCTTATATGGCACATATAGGTCTTTGGCTTTTAACCTTGCCAAACATGCCTTAGTGAATCGCACAAAATAAATTTTCAATTAAACTTCTCATGCTATTCTAAAAATTCCACCTAGCATGTTCTCATGCTCAATTTCAGTTTATTACGCCTCTACAGTTTAAATTTCCAAATCAATAGGTTAATTTTAACAGATGTATTCCAACATTCAGCAGATAGGTAAACATTAATCAATAATTCCCACACGTGAGTATCACTATGCATGAAATTTCACATTAAACATGTATTTTCTCATAAATTTAAAAATATAAGGCACATAAGAGGGTCGGGTTATTACAACAACATATATCAATTAAATTATATTATTGTCTTAAATAGTCTAGTGATTTGTCTTATTCAAGAAAAATTATCACATACATCCGCCTCACATTTTCCGTATGCCCTTGCAATTTTATTAGTCACAGACCTATTATTTTCTATTTTTTCTCTTATGTATTACATAAAACAACTAATAAAATTAAAAGGATACACACGCTAGTTAGAATTCTTGAAAGAGAGGATAATTCCTCCCTATTTAGAGGTTCATACTCTTTTCCATTTATTTTTGGGACAATTACATGTCAGTGATATTTAGAAAAAAAATTATAAAAAAATAATAAATATTATAAATATTAATAATTAAAATAATAAAAAATTTCGTTATTTCATAATAAAATTTTAAAATATCATCTGAATAGTAATTTTCTCTTTATTTTTTGGGAAAATTATTTAGAAGTCCTATTAGGGAGACTTGTGCTACATTTGGTCCCACAAAAAACTTATGTTCCCATAAGTCCTATGGGAAGTTTCTTGACATATTTACCCTCAATATTAGTTGTTAATATCATAAATAAGTAATAAAACCATATATAGGAAATTGATATAAACGTAACGTAACGTGACACCTACATAAACGTAACGTGACACCCACATAAACGTAATGTGACACCTATATAAACGTAACGTGACATATTTACATAAACGTAACGTAACGTGACACCTATATAAACGTAACGTGACACCTATATAAACGTAACGTGACATATCTACGTAAACGTAACGTAACGTGACACCTATATAAATGTAACGTGACACCAATATGAACGTAACGTGACACCTACATAAACGTAACGTAACGTGACACCTATATAAACGTAATGTGACATTTACATAAACGTAACGTAATGTGTCACGTTACGTTTCGCAAACTTAATAAGTTTTTATTTTTTTAATCCGTTTGTTTTGAAATAGATATATAATCTTAATATATTTTTATTTTGTATTATTAATTATAAAATTTAAAAAATTATCAATAATATATATAAAGAATATCGTCAAATCATGTGTGCATTAGAGAGAGAGAGAGAGAGAGAGAGACCTTTTTCACAGTCTGTGATAAAGGACAAAATTATAGTGGTGGACATTTGAAAACCAAAAAAGAAAACAATGATGAATACAAACAAAGATCTAACCAAAAACAGAGAAGTTTCAGAGCTTTTGTATTGACGGCCAGCACAGGAACGAACTTTGATCGTTTAAATCTCGCATTCAATCAAACACAATCAATCAAAATTTTCTCTTCACCAATTTTAACGTAGTGTTCATCAAAGCAACGATTGAAGGTGTTGGGTTCTGAATTAATTGAATTTCGAAAGAGATTTGAATCGAGAGAGATGTGAAAATGGGGGGTAAAAAGATTAGGATCTTTTGGAATACATTCTTATGAAAATAGGACTTGAGACTCTATAAAAAATTACACAGGACTTAGCCTAGCATAAGGTTCTGAAAAAGGACTTATAAATAAGTCTCCCTTATTTTTTTGGGATGAAGAGAAGAGGGAAATACTTCCAATTTTATATAATAAACAAAAAAAGAATTTATATTTTTGTCCCTCAAATTTTGGGGTTTTTAAGTAGTATAATAATAAAATTATTATTAAGCCTATTTTGGCAACACAGTTAAAAGTTAACATTTTAGTTTTTTGATTTTTTTAAGTCACATTCACTATGCTTGGTTATCATTTTTTAAAAATACTTTTCAGAAAATTCTACTTTTTTATTTTTCGTATTTTTTTGTTTTTACTGAATTTTTTTAATATTTTGAGCAATTTTTTTTTAATTTTTAAACATATCTAACATACATATACCTAAAAAGTAAAAAAAAAAAAAATTGAAAAGAACCTTTTAAAAATTCACTGAATACCAAAAATACAAAAAAAAAAAAAAGAGAATTCAGTACATTTTTTGTATTTTTATGTATTTATTAATTTTTAAAAATATTTGTTCACAAATTTTTTACTTTTTAGATACATCTAAGTAAGATGCATCTAAAAAAGTAAAAAAAAAATGTTTAAAATTTTAAATATATTCACTAAAACAAAAAAAACACGAAAACCAAAAAACTCAATTTTCAAAAAATTTAATTCAAAAAACTCAAACCAAACTGTTTACCTCTTGGCTTTTGTTTTTGTGTTTTTTTCTTTTTTTTTTTTTGTACGTTTTTCAAAAAAAAAAAAATCAAAAAACTAACTTTTAACCTACTCTCAAATGCTTCCTTCACCAATCCTCCTTTCTTTTTCTATTTTCTTCTATTTCCATTTTATCAAGCAAAGTATGTCTCTCTCTAATAGGGAAAATAATTTAGACCCATTGCTTCCATTCAAGTTTGTCTATCAATAATGTTAGAAATATAGAAATTAAATACAAATTGGGACACAAATCTCTTACCATGAGTAAGTTCCACATGTGGAGCCTACTCCTTTGAAGGTTGTGCCCCATTTCGTATTTAGTTTATCTGTACATAAACTTACTCGTTTATATATAATTGGTTTTTTTGATTGTGACATTTTTGCCACTCCGTATGAGAAGGTTGTGCCCCATTTCATATTTAGGGGTTGTTTGGGGTGTCCTAAATAAGTGTACTTTTTGTCTTTTTGGATTAAAAAGTTGAGGAAAAAAATATGAATGTTTGGGTTAACTTTTTGACTTTTTATAGAAAAATGTGTATTAAAAATTGTATAAATAAGTGTATAGGGGAATAAAGTAATGGTATAGGCCGTACGGTTGGAAGCAGCGCTGCAGAGGGTGTGTAGGAGATTGATTCTCTACTTTTCTAGCATAAATTGGTCGGTTCTGTTCAGCCCATGGAGGCCCACCACGGGTCCCGTTTTACTAATCGGAACCGTTCAATGTGTAAAACTTGTCGAGTACTATATGTTTGTAAAAAATCACGTTGATTGGATATCAATAGCTATCTAATCGTGTTAGTTTTTGTTGTTAATTGTTAACTATAACACCATCCATTTTTATACAAAACTGATTTGATCATATATTTAGCGATATCCGATAGACGTGATTTTTTATAGGCATATAGTACTAGACAAGTTCTACATATTAAACGGTTCAGATTACTAAAACGAGACCCATGGTGGGGCCCCACGGGCCCAGCTCTACCATCCAATTTAATAAATATTTTACTCCTTTTTTTTTTTCCAAGTATTTTTTTGATTTGTATTATTATGTTGATATTATTTTTTTAATATTTTTTTTAGTAAATAGTGTTACCTTTTTAACTTTTTAAATAAATTTTTAACTTTTTAACTTTTATAATGTATGCCAAACTAAACCTTAATTTATGTGTACATAAACTTACGGTTTCATATATAATTGGTTTTTCTGATTGTGACATTTTTGGTAGGTGGGAACATTATGCTAGATCAATCTGCATCGCAGTACAATTTTTTTTCGGAACTCATGATGGCATGGTATTTTATGTGTGAATTTTAAAAAATTATATTGAACAAAATTTTAAAGACTTATTTAAATTATTCAGCTAGTTAGGTTGTGTTTGGAATATAGATTTAGGTAAAAATTAAAAAAGAAAAAAAAAAGTATGTTTGTCAAGTACGTTTATATTTCATTCATATTTTATTTATATTTTTTCTTTCTAAATTTTTTTCCAAATCCATACCCCAAATACAATTCTAAAGTCTCTATTAAGTTGGAGTTACTACGTTACGAGACTTCTTATTAATTATACTGTCAAATAATATTTCATTATTATACTCAATATTTATTTTATTTATTCGTGCACCATCATTGAAATAATAAAAAAATAAAAAATAAAAAATCAAAGTTATTAAGCCATTGCGAAAAGCAACTAAAGTGGTCATCTAGAATAGTTCTTTCACCTACTACTATTTCATCACCAAAAACATGTTTTTTAACTTTTGGCAGTATAGTTTTGAACACATGTCAGAAAGGTAACGAAGAAATTTCCTAGTTCTAAGAAACTGCATACGAGAGTTATGTGTGAACGAATTCTGTACATATAGAATACTTCACTACAAGAAAATATATTTTTGCTGATCATTTTTTGCTATCAAAACAAATTTAGTCGTCAAAAGTGTGGGAATTGCTACCAAAATTAATTTTAGTCGGCAAAAGTAACCTTTTAGCTACTAATTTTTTTTAGTAGGGGAATGTTGATTATTGGCGACTAAAAAAAATTTAGTAGTTAAAAAAATACAATTGGCGACTAAAAAATTTTTCGTAGCTAAACATATCACAATTGGCGACTAAATTACTTTTTAGTCGCCAAAGACCTACTTTTGGCTACTAAATAGTTTGGTAGCCGAATGAAAATAAAAAAATTATAAAATACCTTTGGCGACCAAAATTTTGGTAGCCAAAAACAGGGATTCACCGACTAAATTACTTTTAAGTCGCCAAAGACTACTTTTGGCTACTAAATATTTTGGTAGCCGAATGAAAATAAAAAAATTATAAAATGCCTTTGGCGACCAAAATTATGGTCGCCAAAAACAGGGGATTCACCGACTAAATTACTTTTTAGTCGCCAAAGACCTACTTTTGGCTACTAAATAGTTTGGTAGCCAATTGTTTAATAATGGTAAAGTGTTCCTTTAAGTAATGGTAATTTCTGTAGGGTTGTAATGAAAAATTAATATTATTAAAATGTAATGAATATTTTTAAAATGTAATAATTTATCATTTAAATAAATTTTTCAATTTTCAATATCATTATCAAAACGAGGGCTAAGTGTGTAAAAAAAATTCACTCATCATGACTTATGAGTAAATAATACATATTTGTAAGACTTATTGATATTATTTCAGATTTTAAAATTTTTCTTAATTTTTTAATAATTAATTTTTTCAACTTTTTTAAATATTTTAAGCAAATTTGTTTATTTTTTAGATTCACTTAATTTAGATATATTTAAAAAAGAAAATATTTGTGATTTTTTTAAAATACAAAATAAGTACTCACTTAATTTAGATATATTTTTTTTTAAATTTGAGGGATTTATAAAAGTAATTGGCGATTTAATGCTAATTGAATTGAAGGCCTAAGCTGGGGCTGTGCATATATATTTTTCAGTTATGCGTTAATGATTTTGACTGCTAAGATATGCTTGAAAAATGATTTTGACTGCTAGTTACAACTGAATAATAAATTAATTAAATCCACTTGACACATGATTTCTTCATCTGTCTTTATCTATGACAAAATATACATATTGCATGTTCTAAAATTCTAAATCAAATTGATTAGTGCTAGTTAGTCATGCAGGAGTCTCAAAAAAAAAAAAAAGTATATTTTACAATATCTATATAATAAGACAGAACAGTTTTTGAAAATATGTTAGAGACAATTGTCCTACTAAGACATTTCAATGACTATGATTCATTTGTCTATTTAAATAGATGGCTGAGATGACCCCCTTAAATATATATCAATCCCCTTCCAGCACCACTGTTACATATCTGTTCCGTTTGGGAAGTTCAACCTAATGAAGTAATGATGGTTGGGGATAACCTTAAAGATGATGTCAGTTCTGCTCTATTTCTCTCTCCATCATTTGCACCATATTTGTGAAGAACATTTCTGATTCATTTTGAGGTGCTGTTTTTGTATATATATATATTTTTAATTTCACATTCTTTTATCAAATTTGTTTGAATCAAAACATGCTTTTGTGTAAATTAAAGCTCCTTCACTTGGTCTTTGCAGGTTGCTTGTGGGAAATGAGCGGGAGCATTTATATGCTTGCTTGAGAAACAGGGAGGTATGATTCTCCCGAATACACAGATGTGGAATTTAAGCCATATTACAAGGTGTCTTATCTTGCCCATGTTCATTCACTATTGGAAGCAAATTTTGACCTGACACCATGATCCACAATTTCCTTGACAATAAAAATTTGCATTGTTAAATTGAGTAGCGTTGAGATTCTCAGACCATTTATTAGTTGGTGGATACACCTATTTTTGATCCTGTGAAGAATTCATAGGAGAAGCTTTGTGAAGTACGGAGACATGAAAATACCAAGGACATATTTTATTATGTGAAAGACAGAGATCTTTCTTTAGTTTAGCATCTTATGGTAGTGTTGATATGCTGCAGAGTCACCGAATATGTTGATATGCTACATATTTTAAAATTACAATGAAGTTTATATGTTTATTTTTGACTAAATGATGAAATAATGTGGCTACGATTATTTTGATTCTTTTTATGTTTGATTTATGATTTATATGTAGGGATTTACAAAATGAACAATTTAGATCACTTGAGGTGAGGCTTATAGCAAGACTGCATGCCTGATCCACTTTTATAGACTAGAGGCAATCCTGATGATAATTGACCTTAATTTTGATGATGACAGTTTGAATTAAAGAAGATAATAAGTCAATTTTCTTTAATTTGAAATATTCTTATATTTCAAGTCACTCCGTCTGTTGCACTACCACAGAACTTAGGCACAATGCAGTGTCCTGATTACATAAAATATTCAAAATCTGTAAAATTAGTGTCTCCCTTCATCGCTAGAAAGAGTTCATGCACCATTTCATAAATCCTCTCAGAACAAGGGTGGATTTTATCAGCAACATAACAACTGTGAGTTTCGCTATTAATATATCTCTGCAAATGTGTGTGCATATGTATGAGGAATTTGGGGATCCTAGAGAATAGAAAGAAGAAGAAAAATGAAAATATGTGTCTCTGGAAATGTGTATATATATATATATATGTATATATCAGTCGATCTATGTATTGGAGAGAAGTGAATTACAGAGTTGGGAAGAGAAAAGCAGACAAGATCTTGATCACAGTTGACCGTTTCAAATCTGGGACCAATTTGAAGGCTTCCCTGTGTTTGAGTTTGTGTTTGATTTCTTTTATTTTTTTATTAGTCCTGTGGAAGAAAAAAAACTTCTCAATCTCATCTCTATTCTAATTCATACCCCAAAAAAAGTCAATTTAAAATAAATAAATAAATTTTGACAATAATGCGGTAATATGATT
>JAPPVO010000029.1:169812554-169900714 GCA_030407325.1 Camellia japonica
ACGACTTCTTCCAATTGGGATGCGTGGCTACCTTAATAAGGAAATTGGAACGACACTTTTTGAGTTGGGAAATTTCTTCAAACAATTGTGTTCAAAGACATTGAGGCGTTCAGATTTGCATAAATTGGATGAACAAATCGTACTCATACTTTGTAAGCTTGAGATGATTTTCCCGCCGGCTTTTTTCGATGTCATGGTCCACTTGGCAATTCACTTGCCTCGAGAGGCTATGCTTGGAGGCCCAGTGCAATATCGATGGATGTACCCAATTGAGAGGTATTAACTCAGCCCTCGTATTACTGTCAAATTTAAGTTAATGCTTTACTGCTGATATAAATATTGCAGTATAACATTGACATCGGCTTGCAAAATTAGGTTGCTTGGCCGTCTAAAAGGGTTTGTGGCCAACAAAGCTCATCCTGAAGGTTCTATTGCCGAGGCTTACATTTCCAAAGAATGTACAACATTTTGTTCAATGTATTTGGATGGAGTTGAAACATTGTTTAACCGCCCAGAAAGGAATTATGACATGGGTGACCGTGGCCTAGGGTTGGCGGTATTCACTCAAACTGTACGTCCCTTTGGTCTAATGACAAGGGCGTCCGATGTGTCCGTAGCTGAACGCGAGTTGGCTCATTGGTTTGTCCTACACAATAGCACAGAAGTGGATAAACACGTAGAGTATGAATCCTTCAAACGTATTTATAATGTTTTTGTTGTAAATTGATTAGTCTTTATCTTAGTAAATAGTTTTTGAATCGCATTTCTTGTAACTAGGGAGCACAAGAACTTGTTACACCAAAGAGCCGGTGCGTTCGACATCGAAAACAGACATCGGAAAGAATTTCCTAAATGGTTCAAAGATCATGTAAGCTAGTATTCTCATATCCTACCATAGATCGTACATTACGTAAATGTCACGCATGCTAGTAACATGACACATGTTCTTCATGTAGATGAATGAATTGCGGAGCCAAGATTCCCCCGAAGCAACTGATGATATGTGGTCATTAGCCAATGGTCCTAGTGGCTTAGTGAACACATATTCAGGATGTATTTGTAATGGTGTCCGTTATCATACTATCGACCGTGACAACCGTCGGAAAAGTCAGAATAGTGGATTAGTCGTGGAAGGGGAGCATGAAGGGCAATTGATACACTTCTATGGACACTTGTGCAGAGTGTGGGAACTGAACTATTTGTTCACACGTCGGATTGTATTGTTCCAATGTGAATGGTTTAACAGCGGTAGTAGTAGAACTATGCGTGTAGAGCCACATTTCACAACAGTTGATGTAACAAGTCGATGGTACAAAGATGACTCATTTGTATTACCAAGTCAAGTTGAACAAGTATTCTATGTTAATGACACCAAATTAGGTACCAATTGGAGAGTCGTTGAAAAGTTCCAACATCGAGGAATTTGGGATGTGCCGGAGATGGATGTCGTACAACCTGATGATGTGTTCCAACAAGAAGAAACCACCGAGGTCGTACCTACTATGGCTATTGATGATGATGTGGCTTTGCGTCGAGATGATATTGAATCTGAAATTATTCCCATGGAAGTTTTGCAATCTGTCAGAGGGGTAGAAGCCAAGGGTGTTACAGATGATGCCTTCATCTGTGATGATGAAGATGGATTAATGAGGGAGGGTGACGACACAGACGAAGAATATGACCTACAAAGTGATTTTGATACAGATGTTGATGTAGAATCTTGATGTATATCATGCTTTAGTTCATGCCATAATTTGAGCAATGTGAATGTTCAATTGGTGCACAAATGCAAAGGAAACTCAAAATAATGAAGGGGGATCTATCTTCGTAAATGTCAATAAACTCAGAAATGAATGTGTGTTTAAGGCAGCTAATCCGAACTGAAATGGGTGGAGTTTTGCTGTGGGTGTACCCACTCAGTGCAGAAGTGCAGGCCCTGGGCTCATGTTTTTCTTCTCTGCCATTCTATGTTTTTTTTCTCTGGTTTATCTCTGCCCTGGCTTTGCTGATCTGCCCTGGAAGGGTTATTGTCCAGAATGAAGTGGGAGGTATTTTTGGTGTATCTTTGGTAGTGAAGTTTATGGTGTAGCTTTGGTATTATCTGCTGCTTACTGTGTCAAGTAGAATGTTTTCTGAGGAGGCCTGGAGTACATTCTCTGGAGCTGCTGTCAAATGGTTGGCCTACTGTAAATGTGGTGTTTTGTTGGGCTGCTGTCAAATGGAAGGGTGCTAGTCTGCATCTGGTTTGGCTGCAGCTATGCTGGTCAGATTGTGAGTTGAGTCCAGTTAAACTTGCATTCATTGAAGATCTGAATGGTTGGTGTATTTAATGTATTTAATGATCCTTGTTCTTTCCATTACGCTCAAAATGTAACTGAAGGGTGTCTTTTGGTGGAATGCATCTGATATAGGAAGCTCTGAGCTGGTCTGCATTTGTTTGCTGCAGCTATGCTGGTATGGCTGGTATGGCTGTAAAGCTGGTTTTGTCTGGTTGCTGCTCTGTTTTGCAATGGGTTTTGTTGTGATGCTACTGTGTGGATGTTGTTGGGTTCAAGTTTTGGGCTGCCTCTGCTATGTTTATGCTTTGTTGTTGGTATTTCATGGTTTTGTAGATAGAGATTAGAATAAGAGTTAACCATGAATAAATGAAGGAAGGGTTAGTTTGGAAGGGTTAGTTTGAATTCAATTGTAATATGTATGTGTACAGATTTTGAACAGATTTTGTACAGTCTGGCTTTGATCACTTTAGGGTCAGCTACTGAATCCTCTTTTGCCAGTCTGATATGCCTGGGATTATAATTATTGGCCAAATCATAGGCCATCATACTTGTCAAAAATAAGAAAGAAAGAAAAATCACAGACTATATCTCTTACATGACAACTTGTATTTTTTTGTCAGAATTTCTATTGTTCAAACAACCTAATCTAGTTTAACGGACACCTGTCATTTTTTAAAATTTATTTCTTGTCGTTTTTGCATTATTGAAGTCATTGTTGTTGGTTTTCTTGAGTATTGTTTCTTTACCATTTTAGAAGATTTTTTGCTATTGAGAGAGCATGGACATTGACTTTAAAGAAGCAAAAGAAGAGCATTTGCTATCGTGATTAGACCTTATCCTAGAAATTGATAGTTACTTTGTCTTTAATTTTTTGGGTTTATTTTTTTTTCCTTTGGTGTGTCCAGCAAATATGTTTAACTGAAGAGAGTCAGAAATTTCTCCATTGAACATGAAACTGAAGTACTGTGTTTACTGAAACTGACTGAAACTGAAGTCTGTTTTCTTGCTGGGCACTTTTTTCAGCCAATTGTGGCACTAAATCTTTTGTAGTGTGTCTATTTCTAGAGATACGCTCCATAAGGAGAGCCAGTTACTAGTAGATTCTTGTGTTGACTTTAGCACTTTAAATAGCAACCCCGAGGGGGGGGTGAGGAAAATAACACCGAAGTTCTATTATTTTCTTTCTTTAATGAGACAATGTAGTATCTACAAGCTATAGCATTACAAAGTTTTGTTGGGTTGGTAAGGAGTTGGTAATTACTTTTGTAGTCTTTACTTTGTTGCATCATCTTGATGCTCCTTCAATAAAATTATTTATTTATAAAAAAAAAAATATTCTGGATAATCTTGCATTTGCTCTAGTTGATGGTTTTTACTTTGTAATTATTTGCAGGATACACAATCTATTGGGGCTTTAGCAGGGCTTGCCATTGCAATACTTTTTACATGGAGACTATTGAGATCAACTAGTGCGGCTCAAAGAAGACAGCCTAAACGGCAAGCTACTAATCCTAGTAGTTCTGGTGTCGTCAGTACTCATTCAAATGCAAATTTGACATTTTCCGGAGACTTGTCTTCAGAAGATTCAAGAGCACAAAATGTTATTGATGAGTTCTTCCAGCCCATAAAGGCAACTAAATATTTTTCTATCTGTTTTTGGATTATACGTTGCTTCATACTAATTTGATTTATAATTAATTTTTTTGTTGCTGCCTGCAGCCAACTTTAGGACAAATAGTTAGACAGAAGCTGAGTGAAGGAAGGAAGGTAATTTGTTTAGTTTTTCTTGTATTTTTCTTATTTAATAGAGGTCGCTCGTTTATAGATGATGATGTTTTATACTTCTATTGCCGTCATTTTTTGATAGAACTGGTTCCTGTTGTGAGTGGAAGTTTTATCCTTTTCTCATCAATTTGAGTCATGTTTCTTTTTTAAGAAATTAGATGATTTTAATTTTCTTGGCTGGTGCATGCTCCCGACAGATTTTGCAAGTCAAACTTTTAATCATAGAACTCAATTATTCTAAATTGATTATTTTCCAATAATGTTAGAATTTTGCTGGACATTTTTGGTTCACCAATGGGGTCTTTGAAATGATCTTTCTTGCCAGGTAGAATTTGGGAAGCTCAGCAGAATGAAGAATAGGTCTTCTGATACCACATGGGAATCATTTTAATCTTTTCCATGATTTGTTCTTTGGCATTCTTTATTTTACTTTAATCTTTGGTTCTATCTTTTTTAATCTTTGATTTTTCTCATGATTTCCTTTTTGATATACTTGACCCTCTCTTGACTTATGCTTTTCATTACTTTGCATCTTTAACTAGACACGTTAATTTTTCTGTAGAAAATATTAAGTACACCCTTTTTCCTTGTCCACTAATACCTCACTATGAGATTGTCGTAGTTTTTGTAATTTAATTTTACCCCCTTGGCTTGGATCTTTTAAAGTTTGATGGATAATTTTGTTGTCATCCTCACGTCTTGAAGTTATTTGATTTGTGTTTGGCTATTTTATTTTACGAGTAGTGTACGTAGTACTAAATTTAATGCATTTTCAACCTCCTTGAGGACAACAATAATAGAGCCTCTGCCACCGCCACCAACAATAATAATAACAACAAAAAATACTAATGGTGATGTAATTATTGAAGATACACTTATATTGTACAACCTATGCATGGATTTGGTTGCATTTATCTGAGTTGCATTTACGAACTTGGAAGATAGAATATCCTTCGTATATTTTAACTCAATTTATGATTCTAATGCTTTCATTCTTTTTCCTTTCCAGGTAACATGCCGGTTACTTTGTGTGGGTTCTTGAGGAAACTAGTCCAGAGGAGCTTCAGGTGGTGACATTCTCTGTCAATTACATTTTGTGCCTGAATTAGAAAATGATTGACATTGTGGTTACGTTGCTCTGAGCAGAAACAAGCGACTGTGAGATCGTCTGTGCTGGAAGTACTGCTGGAGATTACAAAATTATGTGATCTTTATCTCATGGAAAGAGTTCTGGATGTTGAAAGTGAAGTGAGTGTAAACCTTTCTACTTATTTTTTTTTTTTAAACTATTAATCAATAGTATAATTTGTTTTCCTCTGCATGCTCAGTGTGTAAAATTTGTGTTAGGCTGACTTCATAGTTAGTCATTGGCACCTTAAAGTTTTCTTATTTATTTACTTTGTGTTGGGGAAGTGATTATGAGATGAAATGCTTAAAACTGATGGATCAACAAAATCTGTTCAAACTAACCCTTCCTTTAGGCATGGGTATCCCAACTTCAAGAGGATAGAAGAGTTAACCATGAATAAATGAGTTTAGTTTCAAATGATATTGAGCTGAAATTTAACTGGAGTTCGAGGCTCGACAAAGGAGTTCTTGTGCTGCTAGTGCTAAATAGATGTTTAAGTGGTTGCTTAATTTGTTTTAGCTTACAGTTAAATTATGTTCTATCAGTTCAGGTTGCAGTACAGACAATGATGCATGGTGTCTTTGTGGCATCTTGTAAGTTGAAATAAATTACACATTGTTAGGTTTTACAGATTTCCACATTAGGCATATGTTACCTGTAACGCCCTCAAAAATTAACCCATTATTTATATCTCATTGCCATGCAATATAAAAAGGAAACAATTCATTATCTCATTCATCAGAGTATTACTAAATAAAAGCATTACATGTAACATCAAATTAAATGCCCTATGGGCTTACATCTTTCCAAGCCAACACTTGGACACAAAAATATGAGTTCTAACTCAAATACAAGTAAAGCCCTAGGCTTGAATGTTTACATGTACTAACAAATAAAACAACTAACTAAAGATAGTCTTCAAAATCCAAAAGCCAAATCCTCCCAAGCTAAGTCCTTGGAGGTAGCTTATCACCTAAACCTGAAAATGATGTCCCCATATAGGGTGAGCCACAGCCCAGTAGAAAAATACTAAACCAAATATAAGCATTGAATAAAGCATTAGCATTCAATAGATGGATAACACAAATTATCAGTTCCATTTTCCATTCATTATTCAACATGGCTCAGAACCTGGCCAAACTTACAACAGTGAACTATATATCATATTCACAATAATTCCAATAACGACAACACAAATGAGACTCAGGCTCATACACTTCATACTTCCAGATTGATACACATTTTAGTGCTGTATCAATAACATGTAAAAACACTTCAATATCAATAAGCACACATAAAAGTGATGCTAATGGAGTCCATCCCCTATCTCCTCCCAAACAAAATCCGGTTTAGAGGTCCATCCCATATCTTCCCCTAAACCGTGGAGTACATCCCCTATCTCCTCCCACACAATATGCAAATGCATGCTCAATCAATACATGTATTTTCTGTATTAATTCAATAGTCAAAACAATGACTTAACCAATATGATTAGTTTCAGTTATACCTAATCCACATGCAATGTCTACAACAATCACGACTATCCTCCACCGATAGCCCAAAATAGTTATTTCTAGACTGGAAATAAATAAATCAACAATTCAATAGGCGAGTGATTTAAATTAACCAACTACCCCATTTAATCAATAAATTCCTCTATTTCATGAATTTAACCAATTTTTCCAATTTCCTTAAATTAATTATACAAATCAATTTATTAAGACAATTAGGGTTTTTCCCAAAATTACCAAAATACCCCCAACATATCAAAATACCAAAACTTAGAACAAAACTTATACATTGGAGTAGGAAATCCCTACCTCGAAGAAATTAACCCAAATGGAGAAGACGGAGATGAAGACTCAAAATCCAAAGTGCTCCAAACCCAAGATTGCTCAGATTAAAATGTAGCCCTCGACCCACTCTATCTTTTTAATAAAGGATCTAGGGTAGAAACGCACTCTAAGTAGATCAAACCTAAGAGAGAAGGTGTGTAGAGGGAAAGAAAAGTCGGACCTAGGGTTTGGAATCAAAAAGGAGATGAAAAAAGTGATTTAAAACCCGTTGCTGCCTATTTAAACCTAACAGGCTCGCTCGAGCGAAGACTTGGTCGCTCGAGCGACCAGACACAGAAAACCCTCACTCGATCCAAGAATGCCTCGCTCGAGCCAACAACTCAGAAGCTCGCTCGAGCGAAGAACTCAAACCCTCAGGTCTGCAACCAGACGCACGCTCGAGCGAAGGAACGCTCGCTCGAGCGAAGAACAAACCAGTTCGCTCGAGCGAAGAAAAGTTCGCTCGAGCCAATAAACACTGCTCTCAGGTCTATACTAGACGCAATCGCTCGCTCGAGCAAAGAAACCCTGGCTCAAGCCACCAGACACAAAAACAACCCTCGCTCGAGCGACCAAACCCTCGCTCGAGCGACCAACCCAAAAATTGGACAGCAACACTTGGTTTCCGAACCCAACCAACCTATAACAAAACCTGCCCAACATATCCTATAACTCAAAAATAAGGAATTAAAGGACAACAACAACAATATAATAACAACTGAATCTACGGAACATAAGTCCGGGTACAACAACCAAATGGGAAAAGACCGGGGTCGTGTAACAAGCCCGCGGGGGACCTTGCTACAGCTCGGACTCGGTTTTGTGTCACGGTTCTTAATCTTGAACCAAAGAGTCCAAATCCGGCAAATCGTTTTTGGAAAACAGATTTTTGAAAGAAGTGCCAAACATGGACTGCTTTGCCAGATATAGAGTCGCCACCTAAATATTTTTAAAATGGGAAATTTAGGAAACCCTGACTCGGTGCCAAAGGCCACGTGTCCGTCATCACCAAAGTTGCCTCGGCTCGGGAACTTGGGTACGATTGGGGAAGGTCACTTCGTGAGCACCCCCGCTCACCCGGTCAAAGACCAGCCTCTACTAACCATGATATCTTATTTTGAAAACATTGTATGTTCTTATTCCGGTTATTAGCCTAGGTTACTATGTGATGCTCGCAGCAAATAAGTATAGACTGGGCCGCCTGAACTGGAACAAAACATTTCATGTTTGTTTGTTTGAAAATGGTTTGAGTGCTACCCGCAGGCAGGCTAAGACGTGGATTTGCCACTCTCAGGTGGGCTTAGAAAACATGATTTTGCCACTATCTAGTGGGCTTAAAACAAACAGTCAATGATTTGTTCCACTCCAAGTAACTCAACCTCCACCCACAGGCATTCAAGGCAGTAATATCACATAAGCACATAGCCTCATGGTAAGCATGCTATTCATGGCAACACTCACACGCGTGCAAGGATGCTAAAGCATAAAACTCACCGAGTACTCCAAGCCAAAAATAGAAGCTTATTAGAAATCATGCATGATCCTATTTATACAGAATTGCCTAATGCAACACATGCAAAGATGCAAACTATAGCAGGCTCGGCTATTCTAAACATGGCATATGGAATGCTACAACTTACACGTATTCAATTTGGAATTGAAATACAAATGCAGTTTGTATGATGCGCCGAGCCCGGTGCGTGCAAAACAGATGAATGATGCAAACATGCTGTCATACTGTATGCTAATTGAAATATGCCCTATATCTAACCATCGTAAGCAGGTAAATAAAAGGAGAAAGAAAGGGGTTGGAAGACATACATCACACTCACCCACACTATTACAATTATGCCCTCGCGCAGAGGTCCGAATAATAATACAGTCCGAAATGAAAGAATAATACAGTCCGAAATATACAGTCCGAATATTATACAAATCCCTAATTAATTAACAAATTAAACTAAGAAAAACTGTAAACTGGCATGCAAGCCAGGGGGCTGCCTCACTTCTGATGAATGATGTATGCTGGACTGCCTTGCGCGGAAATCCACTGGATGCCCCGATTAGCCTCTGTTTGCAATTTCTCGAAATGCGTGCCAGACTCCGAAAAGTTGCTAATTCTTCATTTTGCTGCAACAGAGAGCAGGAAAGGGGCATAGCAATGTATTTCACAAATATATGCATGCCTCGATCCTCGTGCCACCAATCACGCATATCGATGCATGATGGCCGAGGGGCCGAATTGCACAACTCAATATAGGATGAATGCAGATGAATGCTACAACAAAAACCTAACTCCATCATGGGTAATCCGGAGTGTTGGTGACCTTGGAATTGAGACCCGTTCCGTCACTCGGAGTACGAAACGCGCCTCGTTTCCCGTGCCCGGGCTAACTCCTATCCCGAACACGATGCAATATGCATGATATGCATGAAATACAGCTAACATGCGATCCTAACATGCACAATGCTATGAAAATGAGATGCCTCGAAATGCGTACACACGGGCGCGCAAATCGAGGCGATGATCCTAAGGCATAAAATGGCATACACAATGCAATTGGACTTACACTAACACGAGTGGACCTCAGCCACACTTACATAAGAGGCCGACAGATGAAAATGAAGCGCCTGAAATGCGTGCACATGGGCGCGCAAACCGAGGCGATGACCGTAAGGCATGAAATGACATGGAAATGATATGCAATGAGACTAAAATAGATGTCTCGAAATGCATGCCCACGGGCGCGCAAATCGAGGATATGGCATACGGAATGCAACGGAATTAAAATGAGATACGCGATGCAATATGGGCTTATACCAACATGAGAGAGCCTCAGCCACACTCACACAGGAGGCCATCGGATGAAAATGAAGTGCCTCAAAATGCGTACCATGGGCGCGCAAACCGAGGCAATAGTACTAAAGCATGAAATGGCACTCCAAATCCAAATTGGACTTATACTAACATGAGAGCCTCAGCCACACTCACATAAGAGGCCGTGAGATGAAAATGAGATGCCTCGAAATGCGTGCACACGGGCACGCAAACCGAGGCGATGGCATACGCAATGCGATGAGACTAAAATGGCATACAGAATGCGAAATGGCTTATACTAACATGAGAGAGCCTCAGCTACACTCACATAAGAGGCTGTCGGATGAAAATTGGGTGCCTCGAAATGCGCGCACACGGGCGCGCAAACCAAGGCAATGCGTTTAAGCATGAAATTACACGAAAAATGATATGCTAACATGCAAATGGAATTTCAGCACTTACAAATAATGCAAAACAGTCCCGAAAGGTGGGGAAATGACACCAAATGCCCGGAACGGTCCTGAAATGCGATAATAAGCACCCGGAATGGCCTATAGCCATACTAAACATGCATAATTGGTACATGACATGCAAAACAGTAGCAAGGCAGCCCCAAAATAGCATTTTTTGCAGTACAAAACATGGCGAAATAATGAGCATAGATAGGGCAACAATGGCATGCAAAAATGGGGGCCAAGAGAGGGGTATTGAAACAAGTGATGTATGCAATGCTCAAATGGAAAAGTACCCTTCTACAACACTAAAGAGGGACTAAAAATATGCACATTTACAGTAGATGATATCCCCCAAATCAGTATGCAAACATGCTAAAAATGTCATGCAAGATTGAAGATACATAGGGCTATAACATGAGGTACCCCAAACATTCATCAAACCAGAAAAGACCCTTAATTAAATATGTCAATAAGATCAAAATATGACTCTTTCCAGTTCTGATGATGGCCGAAAATAGAAGCTAGATAAGCTTAAAAAAGCATGCAAAATGGAGGTCAAAGAGGGATATAAAGACAAGTATAACATGGAGACCCCAAACAAGATTGATCCCTTCTACAATGTTGTATAGGGACACAAAATAAGCTTACTCACAGTTCATGACATGCTCCGAAACAGACTACATGTAGGTCAAATAAATCATGCAAGTTTTACGGTAAATATGAGAGATTATGAAGCAAGTTCATGATAGAGAGGTCAAACAGGGTTGAGCCCTTCTTAAATGTTGAAGAGGGCCTCAAAATAGGCCCACTCACAGTTTACATTATGCTCGAAAACAGATCACTCATAGGCTAGAAAAAGCATGCAAAAACAAGGGTAAAAACGGATTCAAAGCAAGTAGCATATGGAGCATGAAAACAAGGTTGAGCCCTTCTTCAATGTTGAAGAGGGCCTCAAAATAAGCACAATATCAGTTCATGAGATGCTCCAATTCAGATCACACATAGGCCAAATATTCAATGCAAAATAATGGCATATAAGAGGATATTGAAAGAAGTGCAAGATGGAGGGCTCAAACAGAGTTGAGCCCTTGAACAAACATCAATAATAGCTCAAAATAGGACCACTTTCAGTATTGGTCGGAGCTCAAAACAGTGAGCAAACAGGCTTAAGAAATGAGGCAAGAAAATGGTGTAAAAGAGGGAGTTTGAGACTTACCCTTGTAGACAACTTCTTGGCTGCCTTTTGCTTGAAGAAAGTTGCTTCGAAGCCTTTGAAGAACCCCTCCTTGCTGCTGGAAATGGAGTGGTGATGGTGATGCTTGATGATGATGAAGGAATGGAAGCAAAACTTGAAGATTTGAGAGAGATTGAGAGAGAGTTGTGTATGTATGCTTGAGAGCAAAATTTCTAACCCTTGGGACAAGTTCTTGGCTGCCTTATATGGACAAAAGGAGGGGTGTAAAGGTGGAGGGAAATGCACCCAAGCTTTTCCCTCCAAAATATCCCCCGGATATAGATCTTTTCTGGGGGAAACAGCTATGCAGCTGTAAGGAACACACCCCAAGGAGCATGGCCGGCCATGTGCTTTTTCTGCAGGTGGCCGGCCGGCCACCCCTATGGCCGGCCGGCCAAAGGGTAAAAATGAAGTGAAGATTTGCTGGCCGGCCACCACACATTGGTGGCCTCCCATGTGTGCTGAATAAGACCCTGTGGTTCAAAACTGGAAACTGTAAAACAGGAGAGAGAACAACCCACTTTTCAAAGAGGTTCAAAAATGAAAGGAAGAATTACTGGCCGGCCATAGCATATTAGGGTCCTCCCATGTGTGTACATCACAAATATGTGGTTTTGGCTCGAAGAAAATAGCCCTAGGGTGTTCAACATTAGCCCGGAAGTGAGAAAAACGGGCGCCGGGAGGCGCCGGAAGAGCATAACTGCTTGCTGAGATAATTGTTGGCCTCCCACCCTCCAGTGACCTTCCTTATGATGAAACAGAGTTACCTGCCAAAAATGAACAAAAACTGATGCAAAACGAAAGCTCGGGGACCAAAACACGCAGTTCGAGGTCCCGAAAATAGGCTGTAAGCACCGAAAGTGGTGTTTGGCCACGAAGTGGGTATCTAAGACCCCAGTGTCCCTCGTTATGATAAAACAGAGGTACCTGCCAAAAATGAACAAAAACCGATGCAAAACGAAAGCTCGGGGACCAAAACACGCAGTTCGAGGTCCCGAAAAC
This sequence comes from Camellia japonica, assembly GCA_030407325.1. NCBI lineage: Eukaryota > Viridiplantae > Streptophyta > Magnoliopsida > Ericales > Theaceae > Camellia > Camellia japonica. The sequence continues at coordinate 169,825,092 of JAPPVO010000029.1, forward strand.
CGGCCGTTAAGCACCGAAAGTGGTGTTTGGCCACGAAGTGGGTATCTAAGACCCCAGTGTCCCTCGAAAGGGAGTAAATGAGATGCATGCCAAAAACCGAAGGAATCGGAGATGGTTGGGTGGTCCCGAACCGAGGCACACGGCCTGACGACTCCGAAAACCGGGAACCGGGCTCCGAAATGGGAAAAATGGCCTACGGCCACGAAATGTAGCCCACGGCCACTGGGAGACGGTCTACGGGACCTCTCCCTCCCCTCAGGAAAGAAAACAGAGAAAAATCGAGTCTGGTTCGCAAACCGAGGCAAGGCACAGAAGAGGATTCGGAAGTTTGGAGGCAGGGCTCACGGCCGCGACTCTGAGACTTCTGAACGAGCACGATATGCAACATCACCGAGCGCTCAATCGGTGACGTCTGAGTCTTAAGGTCGGTCAAAAATGGGGTGTCTACAGGTCGCTATAACCTAGGGCCGTAGAATGAATCAAGTTATTCTAGTTCAATTTCATGTTTAAGTTTGTTAAAAATTATTTGACATCAGTTCAATAGGTGTTAATCAGACCACTGAGCAAACTATAATTCATGCCTGAAAAATAATCAGACCATTTAGTTTATAATCATTCCATGCTTATTGGTCAATTACATATTTCTTTTGCTTGTGGACAGATAAAGGTGTAGGACGCACAAGCAAACTACCAGTTAATTCATGTGACACAAAACAAATCCAGAACAAAAAACAGATCCAAAGTCAAAACATTCCACAAATAGCAGCAGGCAACAAAACATCAAAAGTCAACAAATAGCAGCAGAAAATACTCATCAACAACAGCAAACATATCAGCTTAAACAGATCAGCAAACAGTTCAAGGTCGGTTAACTTATTCCTTCTCTCCCGTTTTTATATAAGACTTAGATGCCCTGATGTGATCCATTCCTTATTCTTCTAGCTTGAAAGTGCAATAATCAAGCATTATTTGGGTGTACTCTTTTTCTGTGACGAAGTTTTATTTATTTTTATTGTTTTTGTGTAATTTAGTTCATGTATATCATGCTAAATCATGTAATTAAGCATGTGTTAGTTGAGTTAGTTCATGCCTTCTAAATTATTTTTGTCTAATTTATTTTAAAGCAGGCATATCATGGCATATTGGAAAATGGAAAATGGTGTTACTTGTGTTATTGTATAGTTCATGTATTATTTTTGTCTGCAATAATCAAGCATTATTTTTGTCTAGTTCATGTATATAGTGTTACTTGTGTTATTGCAGATTGGAAAATGGTTCCTGGCTTAAAGACTGGTCGGCTTCGGAAGAAGACACTCACGCAACCAGAAACAGACTCGCTAGCTGCTATTCCTTTAGGATCACCCGTTGCTCCGTCTCCTGTTCTACCCGACCGATCAAATGTGGGACCATCTCATCATGTCACTAGCCAACCAATGGTTGATTCTGATGAGACACAAGCCCCATCCGAAACGCAGCCGAGTGGCATAAGTAAGATTAAAGTGTATAAAATTTGTCAATTAGCACATGCCATTGCCATTGTTTTTTTGTAGCCAATTTTAAGCCAATTTTCATGATATTATGTTGTTAACAGAGACTTCGAAGCCCCTACGTGTACGCGGACCGACACTTGGCAAAGGCATACAAAAAATAATTAGAGCCAAGAAAGGGGAAAAATGTTATGTTCACATCGATCGTGGGTTGAATGCAATGACTGACAAGTATGCCACTTCAACAACTAATGAGTTAGGAATTCAAATTAGAACCTTGTGCCCTTTGAAAGATGTGAAGTCATGGCTAGATCTTGATGAGACTACAAAAGCTGCCGTCATCCAAGGAGTTCTTGTAACTAATATTACTTGTCCACAAGATGTAATTGTATTATGTATGCTAATAAGAAAGACTAATATTTAATAATTACTATTTCAATTTGTTTTGCTTGTAGGACAAGTTTCAAATTGGAGAAGATTTCCACAATGACTTACAAGCACAGGAGATTGTGAATAAGAAGGCCTATGGGTTGTACAAAGATTGGAGGTACATCTTGAAGCAAGAGTTCGAATTGTTAGAAGGACTTCCACGTGATGAGATCTATGGTCATCCGCCCGTAGGGGTGAGTTTAGATAATTGGAAGCATTTGATCGATGTGGCATGGCAAGATGCATCTCACCAGGTAAAATAATAGACTAGATAGAGTACATACATCTATGTGAAAATGTGATATGCCTTAATGTTTACCAAAAAATTGTTTATCTGCTTGACTTATTTTTAGAAACGGTCAAAAGCTGGCAAGAGTAATAGGAGTCAATTGCCGTACAATCATACCAATGGGCCTCGCTCATTTCCTATCGCAATGGCTGCTATGGTGAGTTTGATTTTTTTTTAAACTTGAATCCATTATATGTTGTTTGGATATGAAAAATGTTATGTTCTGATACATATATTATATATATATATATATATATGTTAAACTCTGTTAGTAAACATCTACTGTCTGCAAAAAATCTGTCTTTTTAAAATCTGTGAATGATACCCTTGCCACATGTTTGCATTCTAAATCTATCTACACTATACTCTGTTTTTCATTCGAAATCTGTCTCGCAAAATCTGAACTATACTGCCCCAAATCTAAACTATACTCTGTTTTTCACTTAAGATTATTAGTCTTGTAGCTCTATTTGTTTTAGATTTAAGTTAATACATTCACAAAAAACAGATATTCCTGTACATACACATGTTATAATACACATAATCTGAAGTGATTATAAGTGGCTATGTGCAAAAATCTGTTGGACAGAATCTGTTTGAGAAATTCTGAACAAATGTGTTGGCAAAAATCTGTTGGAAAATATAAATCTGTTAATGATAATCTCTTTGAATTCGAACTAGAATACTGCTGCCTCTATTTCCAAATCTGGCTGCAAATCTGTCTGAAAATCTGGCAGCAAATCTGTCTAAAAATCTGTCTCCAAATCTGTCCAGCAATTTGTTTAAAAATCTGTTAATGAAAATTTGTCTATTTGGTGCATAAAGTGTCATTGATTTATACGTTGATGTGTTAACAGGTAGCAAAAGATGGAGAGTTGGATTTCCCAAAGTTCTATGAGGACAACCACACTTCAAAGAAAACGAATGACTGGATCCATCCGAAATGCCGTGAGCTGCAAGTAAGTATGTGACAAGGAAATATATGTATTCAATATTTTCTTGTACTTAGTACCCAATAATACATATATGTTGCCAAAGTTTTTTTCGTCTTATTTATTTGCAATGACAGCAAGAGATGGTCAATGTACAAGCGGCTGCCATCGAGTCGGGGACGCCATTGACACAAGAGGAGATTTCAAGGCAAGTGCTTGGACAGAAGAAAAGGTACTTGCTTGGATTTGGGAATGGCCCACAACCGTCTACCATATTTGCAACACGAGCACACGATAAGGACATAGAGGCAATGCGAGCTGAGGTGGAGGCACTTCGTGAGGAGCGACAAAAGGATCATGACGAGTTAATGAAAGAGCGAGAGGAGCGCGAGAGATGTTACAATGAGCTGTTGAAAGAACGAGAGGAGCACATTCAATTATCCAATGAGATGTTGAAAGAGCGGGAGGAGGGACAAAAGGCAAGGGACGAGACAAATACAAAGGTTGAGCATCTTAATAACGTAGTTGCTAAACTGTCACTACTCTTGGGAATCTAAGTTGGGCATCCGACGTTTGTTTTTTGGTAAGAACAATTTCATTAATGTCACACTTACTTTGTTTAAATATGTTCGCTTGAAGAGTTGAAAATGTCATCAATTTTTCAGTTATTTGGGGTTTATGATTTCTTGTGTAGTTACTAGAGTTTGGTATTGAGTTTTCTTAACAATGAACTTGTATTTAAAATATGTACTTGATTAAGATTAACTATAGTAGAAACATGTTAAAAAAACATAGCGAATTTCAATCTTCGTTTAGAGTAACATGTAAACTTCAACAGTGGTATTTTGAATAGTAACTCGAATATTTGTTTAAATGTAATGGTAACCTTCGCGGTGACAAATGTGATACGTTGGGACAGACGGTACGTAAATAGGACACATAAGTTGGGAGTTAGAGTTGAAAAAGTCATAAACTTAGATGAAAAAAGGGGTTCGGGGGGCGAAAATGCAAAATAGCCTCCGAAACACTGTTTTCTCGTAATGGGAAGCTACCCGCTGATAAATGTGACATGTAAGGACAGACGGTACGTAAATAGCACACCTACGTTGGGAATTAGAGTTGAAAATTTTATAAACTTAGTCGAAAAAAGGGGTTCGGGGGGCGAAAATGCAAAGCAGCCCCCGAAACACTGTTTTCTCGTAACGGGAAGCTTCCCGGTGATAAATGTGACATGTAGGCACAGACGGTACGTAAATAGCACGCCTACGTTGGGAATTAGAGTTGCAAATGTCATAAACTTAGTCGAAAAAAGGGGTTCGGGGGGCGAAAATGCAAAGCAGCCCCCGAAACACTATTTTCTCGTAACGGGAAGCTTCCCGGTGATAAATGTGACATGTTGGGACAGACGGTACGTAAATAGCACACCTACGTTGGGAGTTAGAGTTGAAAAAGTCATAAACTTAGACGGAAAAAGGGGTTCGAGGGGCGAAAATGCAAAGCAGCCCCCGAAACATTGTTTTCTCGTAACGGGAAGCTTCCCGGTGATAAATGTGACATGTACGGACAGACGGTACGTAAATAGGACACCTACGTTGGGAATTAGAGTTGAAAATGTCATAAACTTAGTCGAAAAAAGGGGTTCGGGGGACGAAAATGCAAAGCAGCCCCCGAAACACTGTTTTCTCGTAACGGGAAGCTTCCCGGTGATAAATGTGACATGTAGGGATAGACGGTACGTGAATAGCACACCTACATTGGGAATTAGAGTTGAAAATGTCATAACTTAGTCGAAAAAAGGGGTTCGGGGGGCGAAAATGCAAAGCAGCCCCCGAAACACTGTTTTCTCATAACAGGAAGCTTCCCGGTGATAAATGTGACATGTAGGGACAGACGGTACGTAAATAGCACGCCTACGTTGGGAATTAGAGTTGAAAATGTCATAAACTTAGTCGAAAAAAGGGGTTCGGGGGGCGAAAATGCAAAGCAGCCCCCGAAACACTGTTTTCTCATAACGGGAAGCTTCCCGGTGATAAATGTGACATGTAGGGACAGACGGTACGTAAATAGCACACCTACGTTGGGAGTTAGAGTTGAAAAAGTCATAAACTTAGACGAAAAAAGGGGTTCGGGGGGCGAAAATGCAAAGCAGCCCCCGAAACACTGTTTTCTCATAACGGGAAGCTTCCCGGTGGTAAATGTGACATGTAGGGGCAGACGGTTCGTAAATAGCACACCTACGTTGGGAATTAGAGTTGAAAATGTCATAAACTTAGTCGAAAAAAGGGGTTCGGGGGGCGAAAATGCAAAGCAGCCCCCGAAACACTGTTTTCTGGTAACGGGAAGCTTCCCGGTGATAAATGTGACATGTACGGACAGACAGTACGTAAATAGGACACCTACGTTGGGAATTAGAGTTGAAAATGTCATAAACTTTGTCGAAAAAAGGGGTTCGGGGGGCGAAAATGCAAAACAGCCCCCGAGCCACTGTTTTTTCGTAACGGGAAGCTTCCCGGTGATAAATGTGACATGTAGGGACAGACGATACGTAAGTAGGACAAGAACTAAATGTGACGAATGATATATCCTGTTGACCTAGTCCTTTGGAAATTGGAACAATGGATTTGTAAAGTTCAGCTAAGGTTTAGGCGCAATTGTGTATTTGATAAGTTTAACTATCACCACTACAAAATGTGCAACAACAGTTGAACAATAGACAGTTCATATATATAACATGGCCTCAAGATTTGGCTGATGGGAGGATAATTCCTTAGCAACAGAACAGGGAACTTAGGACTAAAGAAGCTAAGTATTGAAGATACGTATCAAAATTAGATGGTGTAATGGAAGAATAGTTAAGCATAATCTTATATAGCTCGTCCCCATAAGCCTATAAAGAACCCAAGGCGTTACTCATTCAGAAAGAGAAGCATATCTACATCTATAAACCCACTAATTAGTTTCTTCTTTAACGAAAGTGTTTCCAAAATTTCAATGAGTATATCGGGAAAATTAGAATCTTTTATGAAGAAAAAGACCATATTAATTTCCATCCGTGGAGGTCAGAAAAACACTGAACTAACGTAACTGGAAGCTTCGTGGAGGTCACAAAAGCATAAGCATAGTGAGTTTTATGGATACCAGACAAACTCTAATGATGGGTTCTCTTACATTTTTATAACAAATAATTTTTGGATGAAATGGTAAGTACACCCAAAATTTTTGTAATTTCATAATGCCTACACAATTTACTTTCACATTTAAGTACTAAAATTTACTTCGATACATTTAGAGATAAAAAGCTAAAACAAGAACTCATGATGGGTTCATGTTTGGATGTCTTGCATTAGTTAATACATATTACTCTCCTTGTCTTTTAATGTTTGAAATTATTACGATATATATATGTCGTCCAGAAGTGCCATTACACGCACCGAACTAATGATTTTTTCCCCATTTTTTGCAGATGTTTTTGGAGATACAAATGTGGATATGTTTTTGTTGACAAGTACGGGAGGGCATTTTTTTATATCTTTATCCGTATATATAGTGGTTTGTACAAAATATTTTTTTGGTAGAGTAAATATCAGCTAATATGTGGTAGCAATTAACATAGCACGTGGTACATAATAGTTTTGTGGCAGTACAGAATATAATTTTTGTTGTGGTACAAAAGTTGTAGGTGCACAATTAATTTGGTTATTCCAGTATTATGTATTGAATTAAATTATTGACGTGGGCTTAGACTTGGTTCTTATGAAATTTGTAATATATATATAAGTGGATGTTCAATATTAATTTTTTGGATGGTTGGAACTGAAATGTGTATAATCATTGTTGAATGCTTGATAACATATTTACCGTTGATGGATTATATTGTTTATACAGGGTACAGGTTGTATTAATAATGGATACAGGTGGTTTAGAAAATTTTATTTAAAAAAAAAAAAAACGTTAAAGTATTTGGCCACCAAATATTTTGGTAGCTAAATATGTAATCAAATGTTTTGGTGACTAAGAATTTAGTAGCAAAAACATAACCCATTAATTTTTTGCGACCAAACAATTAGTAGCTAAAACAATTGAGAAAGAGATAGAGAAAGTATTGGCCACTAAATTTTTTAGTCACGGAAAAAAATGGCATCATTTGGCGACTAAAATGTTTGGTGGCAAAAAATGAAGAAGTGAATGTGAGCAGGCTTTTGGCTACGAAACTTTTAGTGGGCAAAAGTAACAATGACAAAAATTACTTAGTCGCTAAAAGTATGTATTCTATTGGTGACAAAAATGTTTGGTCTATAATAGTTATTCTACAATTATGGTAGCACTTTTAGTGACTAATACTTTAGTGGCAGAAACACATCTCTTGCCGACTAAACTCAAAGTAGTAGCCAAATGTGTACTTTCGGCGACCAATTATTTAGTAACTAAAAGTGATACCTTCCCCGACCACAACAGGTTAGTAGCCAAAAAGCCTCATTCGGCGACCAATTATTTAGTGGCAGAAACACATCTTTTGCCGACTAAACTCAAAGTAGTAGCCAAATGTGTACTTTCGGCGACCAATTATTTAGTAGCGGAAACATACCTTTTGCCGACTAAAGCCAATTTAGTAGCCAAATGTGTACACTTTCGGCGACCAAACATATTTTAGTCGCCAATACTATCGCCGACAAAGTAAAGGCGACGAGCGTAGCGATGAAAAATTTTGGTCGCTAAATCGTTTCGGCGACTAAATAAATGACTTTTGGCGACTAATATTTTAGTAGCTAAAAGTGACATTTCTTGTAGTGCTTGTTTCTCAAAAGATTTACTTTATGATCTCATGCTTGAGTTTGCCAATTTTTTTAATAATTTAAGATATAAAATAAAAATAAAAAAGATCAAACCATAGCATATGAGAGTTTATACAAACATGCTTAATGATGTAAAAAAATTAAATTAAATTTTCACTACTAACCACCAAACTCACATGACTGGCTTCTCGCGTCCCGGTAAGATATTGTCCGCTCTGGCAAGGTGGCGAAGCAACGCCGGTCGGCCTCACGGTTTTGTTCCAAAAAGGCCTCTTACAAGGTAGAGGAGGCCAGTACGCTTATAAATTGGTTGCAAGTGTCCCTCCCAGACAATGTAGGATTGCCCCCATAATTTTGAGCCATTCAAAAGGTTTGAAAATCTTAACATACTAATCCTACAACTATATGAATTTGATTTTTGGTAAACCCATAGTCTCAATTAAAACTTGTCACGTGATTGGTTTTTGATTTTATTATTGACACTGAAGTATTTATTTAAAAACATATAAAGTTGAATGGTGGGCTCATGAATGAAGGAGAGCAACCCATTACCTTGCATGTGATACCAAAGGTAAATTCATAAGGAGGGGGATTCTCTCCGATTTGGATTTTGGATCGGAGAGTACTGTTTGAGTTAGTGAGGCTCATTACGATCTTTATTTTGATAATTTGAACTGTTTATTTATCGGGTATTTCGTATATTTTATTCACACAAAAAATTATATCGATTTAATAACTGTAACTTATTCAATTTATTACGTATGTTACTAAAAAAATGTATGATTTATTTTAAAAATATAATTGTTGTCTATTTTTTTAGTGAAAACTTAAACAAGTTATAATTATTGGATCAATTTTTTTTTTTTTGTGGATGAAATACACGAAGTGTCCGACAAAATAAACGGTTCGAATCATTAAAATAGAACATATGATGGGTCCCACCAACCCAAACAATACCCTCCAATTTAGATTTATTGGAGGGGATCCTCCTCCAATTAATAAATACAAATCTTAATTGGTGAAAAACTAATGCACATGGAGTGCATTAAACTTTATGTAAAGTGATGGAATAAACAAAGCCTGTCACTAAAATCTGAATATAAGATAGCATTATTAATAAATAAATGAAAATTGCATTACAATAGTGAGACATAAGAGTTGTTCACCTAATTTCATTTAGTGTAACCCCAGAAATTTCAAATATCATTATATTGTATAATTACAATCAATAAGATAAATTTAAAATTATAGTTTCATAAAAAACTAATTTTTTTTTTTAAAGGTAATCATTATACAAATAAAAAATGTGTACAAATGATATTTGATTCGTTCGTTTATCATTTTAAATAGTAAGTCTAAGAATACAATAATCAATGATAGAGCTGAGCACCAAATGTATATAAATTGATAAAACATTTAGATGCGGATTCCATCAATAAATTTTATAAAATTTTATTTATATATATATATGTGTGTGTGTTAATTTAATTATGTAATTGATTTTTTTGCTCATAGCATACCCCCATTCAAAGCCATGCATTTTACTTACAAAAAGACCATTAGCAGTTAAAAAAATATGAAGACAAAATTTTCAATAATCCTATTTATCTACAAAATGTGTCCAGATATTAAATAAAGTTCTGAATAAAAAATTTAGATATACATAGCATTAGTCCAAAATTTACTCGAACATTATCCAGATTTTATATGAGCAAGTGAATATATAAAAATCACCAAAAAAAGAAAAAGTCAATATATAAAGGTTCAAAAAATATAAAAAAAACTCATACGGCTCATGTGATATATAAAAATTAAAAACAAAACTGTACAATAATGTGACAGTGGCCTTAACCTTACTCTATATAATAACACGTTTACTCATAAAAAAAAATACCCACAAACCCAAACAATGTCTTCTTCATCTATTTCACCCTCTTCTTCTTCATCTCCGCCACACCACCACTCACATTCCGACGAGTCGCCACCGTCAAACCTTCCATTAAAACAAATTCCCGGTAGCTATGGGTTACCCTTCTTGGGACCCCTAACAGACCGCCTCGACTACTTCTACCACCAAGGCGCAGACGAGTTTTTTCGTAGCAGAGTCCAAAAATACACATCAACGGTGTTTCGAACAAACATGCCTCCAGGCCCATTCATGGCCTCAAACCCTAAAGTCATCACGGTCCTCGACGCCATCAGTTTTCCAATCCTCTTCGACACCACCAAAGTCGAAAAAAAGAATGTTCTAGACGGTACTTTCATGCCCTCAACTGCTTTAACTGGCGGTTATCGTGTCTGTGCCTACCTCGACCCCTCCGAACCTAAACATTCCCTACTTAAAAAGTGGTTCATGTCTTTACTGGCAAACCGGCACGACTCGTTCATCCCAACGTTTCGGAGTTCCATGTCTGATTTTTTTGTTAAACTTGAAGATGCAATATCTCCAAGTGGTAGTGCAGATTTTAACGAACTTAGCGATGATATGGGTTTTGATTTTGTGATCAAATTGTTGTTTGATCAGAATGTTTACGAGAATACGAGTTTTGGATCGGATGGACCCAAACTCTTTACTAAGTGGTTGTTTTTTCAGCTTGCGCCATTGATGACACTAGGGTTGAAGTTTTTGCCAAACTTTGTTGAAGATTTTGTGTTGCATACATTTCCATTGCCACCATTTTTAGTGAAATCTGATTATAGAAGATTTACAATGCGTTTTACGGGTCGGCGAAGAAAGCTTTGGATGAAGCTGAGAGCTTGGGGATACAGAGAGACGAAGCTTGCCATAACCTAGTTTTTCTCGCAGGTAATTATTGACTCACTTTTTCTGCTTATACAGAAATCAATCATAAAATTAAACATAATCCAGAGTGAAACCTAGTCACGTAAGATTGTGTTTGGTTTTGTGATTGGTTTCTACTTTAGGACTCTTTTTAATAAATAGTTTTAAAATATCATATGACATTATTTTACTGATGTTTCAAATCAAAAACATATTCAAAAAATTTAGAATGATATATTTTGAAAGAATGATCATGGATTGTGTTAGGTCTATCCCACATCGACTCGGGAGGGACTCCTCGTGTACCTTATAAGCGTACTGGCCCCCTCCATCTGTCAATAGGTATTTTCCCCTCTTCCAGGGGAAGGAACAAAACCGTGAGGGGGCAAGCTCGCAGCGGCCCAACCCCAAAGCGGACAATATGTTGACACACCGCGAGAACCAGGCACCTGCAGATTGCAATTTTTCATTTGTTAAAATACAATATCGATAATGTTATATAATATTATTCAAAATGTATACATACCAATAAAAAAATAATTAAAAAACTATTCAGAATTTAAAATCTAAAATCAAAATTCATTTTTGGAGTGGTCTTGGAGTGGTCAATTAAATCTACGTCATAGATCTGAAAATTTAATGTGTTTGGTTTGAGTTTTCTAATTTTCGTATTTTTTTGTTTTTAGTAATACTTTTAAAATTTTAAACATTTTTTTATTTTTTTAGATTCACCTTACTTAGATGTATCTAAAAAGTAAAAAATTTGTGAAAAAATATTTTTAAAAATTAATAAATACATAAAAATACAAAAATTATACTGAAGTCATGTATTTTTTTATATTTTTGGTATTTAGTGAATTTTTAAAAGATTTTTTTACAATTTTTTTACTTTTTAGGTGTATTTATGTTAGGTGTGTCTAAAAAATAAAAAAATTACTTAAAATATTAAAAAATTCAGTAAAAACAAAAAAAATACGGAAAATAACAAAATAGAATTTTTTGAAAACTATTTTTGGAAAAATGGAACCAAACAAGCTGATTAGTTTTCTGTTTTTTTTTAAAAAAAATTTATTTTTGCAGGGTTTAATGCTTATGGTGGCATGAAGACTCTGTTTCCTGCTTTGATCAAGTGGGTAGGAACAGCGGGAGAGAGTTTACACCGTCAGCTAGCCGATGAGATCAGGACCGTAGTTAAATCCGAAGGTGGGGTCACTCTATCAGCCCTGAACAAAATGACGTTGACTAGATCAACGGTTTACGAAGCGCTGAGGATTGAACCGCCGGTACCGTTCCAGTACGGTAAGGCCAAGGTAGATATGGTGGTGCACAGCCACGATGCAGCGTTTGAGATCAAGAAAGGTGAAATGATCTTCGGATATCAACCGTTCGCTACCAAAGATTCTAAAATTTTTCACAATCCCGAGGAGTTTGTGCCTGATCGATTTGTTGGTGATGGAGAAAAGTTGCTGAAGTATGTGTGCTGGTCTAATGGCCGTCAGATTGATGATCCAACGGTGAATAATAAGCAGTGTCCGGCAAAAGATCTGGTGGTGCTGCTGTCCAGGGTAATGTTGGTGGAGTTCTTCTTACGGTACGACACGTTTACGGTGGAGGTTGGGAAACTGTTGTTGGGATCATCCGTGAAGATCAAGTCGCTGACTAAGGCTGCGTGGACTTGATCATGATCGTGATCATGATCACGATCAAGATCAACAGTTGTATGTGGTGGCCCATTGATATCGTGTAGTTTGTGTGAAAAAATAAATTAAAATTTAATTAGTGAATGATTTATTTGTAAACAATATTTCACTTGCCGTGTGAAATCAAATAAAAGTTAATATAAATGTAGTATGTTACATCGAATTAAATGGAACTTTTCCAATCTGGAGGGCTTTTTTTTTTGCTTTCTATTCTTTTTTTTTTTTTTTTGAAATCCTTTTCAGATAAATTTCACTTTGTCGTTTTAGTTTGCTTAATATACATATAATTTTTGTTATTTATAAATAAATACATAACTCTTTTATATCCTATTAACAGTTTAAGCAAATACTAAGCCTTGGTTTGGTTTTCTTGCTAGGTTATATGATCACAAAAGATTAAAAAAAAAATTACAAAATCACAAAAAAACAAAAAAGTTACAAAAGTATTAAACTACCCCATATACAAATAAAAAGTTAAAAAAGTATCATTCTATACTAAGGGCAATTTTGTCATTCCAAAGCCAAAAAGTCAAACAAGAATACCAAACGATTAAAAAAGTTTCAGGTTAAAAAAGTCAAAAAATTAACTAAAAAAGTTATTGCCAAACAACCCCTAGAATTATCACTGCTAATGATAAAATTGGTCCTATTATGGTGTGCAACTTACGCCTTATACTTACGCCTTTTCTGTTTGCAGTCCTTCTTTTGTTTTCACCTTCCACTTACACTTTTTGTGTAAGTGACACATGGTGTGCAACCTTGAGGGTTGCACACTTAAGAAAAGTCCATGATGAAATATGATGAGTTTTCAAAAAAAATTTACTTTTTTTAGTTTAGAAAATTCAAAATAAACTCTTCATTAAAAAAAAAAAAATCAAAAAATCATGTTTTTTAAAGATAACTTTTTTAATATTGTCAAATAGTGTAGTTTTTAATCTAAAAAGTTAAAAATAACAATTCACCAAAAATAAAAATAAGGATAAATAATAAATACATTCTTGAGATTTGATTAAAATACAAATCATCCCATGTGGTTCTGAAAATTACATTTCACCTCTTGATGTTTTTAATTTCATAACAAATCATCATTTTTATTAATAAATCATAAAATCAATTAACAATTTTTAATAATATTTGAAATATATTTCAATTAATAATTTAAGAAATTTTATTATTGTATAAGAGAATAATTATGAATTTTAATTTTTTAATTAATCTTATTAAATAAAAAAATTCTAACAATAAGACATTTGTAATTTTGTCACATGTTTCTTATCTGAATAAGTGGAATCATGACCTTTCTCATCAATGCATGTTTAACCACGGTGACCAAACCATATACGACTTCGAAAGAAAAGCAAAGTGTAAAGACAATTCTTACAGCCGACACGTTTTGTATTTGGCTATTAAGGCCTATTTGATAGAAGGTTAAAAGTTAAGTTTTAAATTTTTAATTTTTTTTGGATTATATTATTTTTTTATTTTTTTATTTTTTTTAAAAAATATATTAAAAAATTAATTTTTAATATATTTGCCAAAACAATTTTAAATTTGAAAAGAATATATATATATATAGATATAAACAATATAATTTGTTTTTTTCTTATGAATCAAACATGACATTATGATTTGAATTGTTTTTAAGCTGTGATTCGGACCCCCAGCTGGGGGCACCCCCAGTGACCCCAGCGCCACATGGCACTCTGCCAGTGGCTGAAACCAAAAAAAAAAAAAAAAAACAAATTTTTTTGACCAATCAGGAGTGACCCCCAGTACCCCCACTGGGGGTCCAAGTCATTTTTCATTGTTTTTAATAGTTACTTATCTATCATTATTATTAGGGATTGTTTAAATTTAGGAAAAATTATCCACAAATTTCATATGGAGTAATGCTAATTTATTTAGTTTCGAGAGTTTTTTTTATGAATCAAATAGTCCTAATTGATTTTGAAAAGTGTATTTATTTGATTTGGTATTATTTAAATTTACTAAATTACCCTTTTGTGATTAATTTGTTCACCCTGTGTGATTCAGTTGGTGGTCTGAAAACGTAAGGTGTGCAACATTTCTGTTTTGTGTGATTAGAGTAGTGTGAATCACGGTGACTGGGGATTGGGGGATGTGTAGTTTTGTCAAATGTGAAAAACGTCATTTTCGAGGGAGTGTGGAAAATATTTTTAAACGGAACAGCAACATTAGTTTTTTTTTTTAGATGGTAATCAAACATATAACAACAAAGCACACTAAAAAGCAGCATCAGCAGCTACAACTTCAAGCAGAGCCTGCGGGACCTCCTCCATCCACACGAGCTGGTGGTCCAAACCTCGAGCCATCCGAGCTAGACCATGTGCCAACATATTGCCCATTCGCCCCACATGGCAAACTTGAAAGTGCCGAAGCAATCTACTAGCAGCCATCACTTGAGACACAAGATGACCAAATTCCGATAAAAGCGCGACACCCTCCTGCAAAGCTTTGACAATATTTAAAGAATCCCCCTCTAAGATAATATCCGAAAAGCCCAAATCCCTTGCTAGATCAATTTCTTTACCTGCAGCAAATGCTTCAACGCAGTCGGCATCCACCCAGAACGGTAATTGCTCGGTCATTGCAGCCATCACTTCACCCATCGAATTTCGAATAACGACACCAACCCCAACTGTTTGCAATTCTTTGAACCGTGCCCTATCAAAATTAACCTTGAACCAACCCGCCGCCGGAGCACACCAAAGAACAACTCTATTCCTCAGCAAAGGACCCTAAATTCGTTATTGTGCTTGAGCAAAATCAGAAACCAAATTGCAAACCATGGCCACCGTTGCTTCAGCCGAAGCATGGGTATCACAAAAGATTACTTGGTTGCGCCGCATCCAAAGACCCCAACACAGAGCAACAAACAAAGCCAGAGTAGACTCATTCCCTTGGAACATGACCTGCCAAAACCACTCCTTAAAGTCCTGATTATGGGCCCATTGTACCAGATTCCTCAGTGGACTTAGAGTCCACACCTGGCCCGCAACATCACAATAACAAAGGCAATGCATCAATGATTCCCTGTCAACCCCACAACTAGAACACATTACGTCAATAGGAATTCGTCGGCTTCGCAACAAAGTCTTTACCAGTAGAATATCATTACACGCCTTCCATGCAAATACCTTAATTTTATTTGGTAGATTAAGCTGCCAAATTTTCTGCCACAGCTTATCCCAACATGATCTACCCACAGAAGACTCCGTTGAGTTCGCACTAATAATATTGCGGCGTAAGTAATAGGCCGAACGAACAGAAAAGGCCCCATGCTTCGTATAGTGCCATACCAGCATGTCCCTGGGAAGATCCGGGCTTAATGGAATTTGCCGAATAACCTCCGCATCTAGTGGAAGAAAATTGTTTCGAATAAGTTCCTCATTCCAACATTTTCGATCACGATCAATAAGTAAACTAACATTGGAATCAGCAGGCAAATTATATGGTGGAGCAATTATCTGGAATGTAGTTGGCCTAGGAATCCATTTATCATCAAAAATCCGGATACTCTTACCTCATCCAACCCGCCAGCGAACCCCGGCTGCCAATAAAGGCTGAGAATGGATAATGCTCCTCCACGTATAAGACGGGTTGGTACCAATGTCGGCCTTCAGAAAAGAAGTATGTGGGAAATACTTTGCTTTCAATAGCTGGCCTAGTAGAGAAGTCGGATATTGGAGAAGTCGTCATCCTTGCTTAGCAAGCATTGCTACATTAAAATCCTTTAAGCACCGAAAACCCATACCACCCACTCTCTTTTGTGAACACAAAAAATCCCATTTTTTCCAATGAATCTTCCGTGTGTCCTCCCTATGACCCCACCAATATCTACTAACAATGGCATCAATTTCCGCACACAAACTATCTGGTAACTGAAAGCAACTCATAACATAAGTCGGGATTGATTGCACAACAGCCTTGATCAAGACTTCTCTGCCAGCCGCAGATAATTTCTTCTCTTTCCACCCATTAACTTGCTGCCAAATCCGATCCTTGAGGTAAGCAAACACCTCCCTTTTTGACCGACCCACCAGATATGGCATTCCCAAATACTTACCCGATTGCACCATAGAACCTACACCAAAAACGCCACAGAGATCCACCCGTAATGATTCATCCACACTCTTACTAAAATAAATCGACGATTTTGCCAAATTAATTTTTTGGCCTAAAGCTAACTCATATTTCTGCAAAATATCCACCACCACTTGAGCTTCCGGAATAGTCGCCGATCCAAAGAGGAGACTATCATCAGCGAAAAATAAATGGGATATCGTTGGGCTTCCTCGACAAACTGTAAGACCAGACAACTTACACTCTTCCTCTGCTCTGTGTATCAAAGAAGATAACCCTTCCGCACACAAGACGAAGAGATATGGTGAGAGTGGATCACCCTGGCGAAGACCCCTTGAAGCTTGAAACGAGGTAGTCGGTTTCCCATTGAGGAGGACTGAAAATGATACGGTGGTAATGCAATGCATAATGAGAGAGATAAAGTCATAAGGAAAATCCATACGATACATCACTCCACGCAAAAACTTCCATTCCACACGGTCGTATGCTTTGCTCATGTCTAACTTGAGCGTAAAATGCCCCTTCCCCTGGCGTTTATTTTTCATGTAATGGAATAACTCAAATGCAGTCAAGACATTGTCACTAATTAATCGCCCTGAAATAAAAGCACTCTGATTTAGCGACACCACCGCAGACAAGACAACCTTCAACCGATTAGCAAGAACCTTACTAACAATTTTGTAAATAACATTACATAAACTTATCGGGCGGAAATCAACCATACATCGAGGTCTTTTAACCTTTGGAATCATGACAATATAAGTCTCATTCACCATCGAAACATCTTGTGCTCTGTTAAGAATACCAAGGACAGCTTCAGTCACTTGTCGACCCACAATTGGCCAGAAACGCTGGAAGAACAAAGCAGGTTTCCCATCCGGTCCCGGGGCCTTTGTAGGATGCATTTGAAAGAGGGCATGGTACACCTCCTCAACGGTAAAACTCTTAGATAACTCATGATTCATATCAGGTGAAACACAAGGTTCAATGGAATCCAAGACCGTATCAATACCTGGAGGACTGCTCGATGAGAACAAATTCTGGAAAAAATTCACCGCTATACGATCTAAATCTGTGGGTTCAGTACACCAGTGACCATTCACATCTTCCAAACCCACAAGCTGTTTTTTCCTATGCCGTTGAGATGCCTTAGAGTGACAGAATGCTGTATTCCGATCCCCGTCTTTCAACCAATTTGTTTTGGATCGCTGAAACCACATTGTTTCCTCATTTTCTAACAAATCATCCACCTCCCTTTGAAGGCAATCCTTCATTGCCAAATCATTAACCGACAGAAAATTCGAGCTATCAAGAGTATGAATCACATCCAATTTGTGTTTTATGGTACGTTGTACATGGCCAAAAGTTTCCTTATTCCATCGCCGAAGTCGGTCACTAACATTTTGCACATTACGAACAAGCCCCTCCATTGATGAATCCACATTAGGCTCCCAACTCTCCTGCACAACCAATTCACAGCCCGCATTGCGTAACCACATAGCTTCGAATCGATAGATTCTGGGCCGCTTTCTCTCAATCAAATCGCGAGCCTTCATCCCCTCAATATCTACTAAAATCGGCAAGTGGTCCGAAGTCGTGCATGGCAGCGTATAAACCTTTGCATTTGGATCGATTGCTCCCATTCACCATTTGCAAAGGCCCGATCAAGACGCTCCTTAATTAAACCCAAATGCCGATTGTTACACCAAGTAAACTTGGGCCCAAAAAAACCCAAATCTACCAATGAACAATCTTCAATCACCGACCGAAACATATCAATCTGAGCACTGTTTGTAGAGTGCATCCCCAACTTTTCATGAGAAAAGAGAACCTGTTTAAAGTCCCCTAAGACCAGCCATGGATTAACAGAAAGAGGAGCAAGCCTTCTTAGTAACTCCCATGAATCCCGCCTTTTAGAAGCATCTGGATGCCCGTAAAAGCCAGTTAACCTCCAATGCATACTATTAGCACCCGAATTGATCATAGCATCAATATGACCACATGAATAATTTTGAATTGTACCCTGAGTGTCACCTTTCCAAAAGAGGGCTAACCCTCCTCCCAACCCCACCCGATCAACAAAAAAACCACTCGAAAAGCCAAATTTGCAACGCAACCTTTCCATTCTAACTTTATTACACTTTGTTTCCATCAAAAAAACCACATTGGGATCTTCGTACTTCAAAAGAAGTTGGAGTCCTCGAACTGTGCGTGGGTTCCCAAGCCCCCGACAGTTCCAACTTAAGCATTTCATTGATCTCGGCGGGGCTGCAGAACAGCCTCCACCGTTGGTTGAGTTACCATTGACGCCAAAAGAGTGCCATTGGTGGAACAAAGTTTCTTGCCTACATGCTGTTCAAAATCTTCAAGCACACAGTTCTCAGCACTTCGCTTTTCCGGAGACTCCTCACTCACCAATAACTGTCCAGAAGAAACATCATTCAGATGAGCAACACTACGAGCAAGGCGCTTCCATTTTTTCCCCAAGGGAACCGTCTCAGGTGTCAACACAACCTCTCTCGGACCCAAAACCAAGGGTTGGTCAGGGCCCACATCCAAAGTCTGGCCCAAGTTAGCGACAGAGTGGGCCATAACCAGATTGAATGAACCTCCAACTTATGACTCTGAAAAGGTACGGGTGGCCCCTCTAGGACAGATGCCAATAAGCCACCTCTACTCAATCTAGAATCACAATGCATAGCATTCCTATCGAGGCCCAAAAACCAATTTCAACCGTTGCCTCACTTGAACAAACTTCCTTCAGAATAGGCGATACCAACTTCTTTCCAACCGTTAGACCGACATTCGCGCCATGATCATCGTGCTCCTCAATTCCGGCCGCACATTCCGCGTAAATCGAAGAGGCCATGGGATGTCGATCTGCACTAGTAACTAACTCTGCACTCTTGGCAACCTCAACCACCGGCGGTGCACAGTCACTCCGTGGTGATCTAGCCCCACCACTGACATCTCGAGTCCCATCCCCACGGCCCTTGGTGTTGACTGAAACAGCACGCAGCCATGGACCATATTGGAATCTGGAATCCCCTGCGTCTATATTGCTTAACACCTTGCTATCACATTCTCGCTCACTATGACCCAGCAAGCCACAGTAAAAGCAAAAATTTGGTAACCGCTCGTACTTAAAATCCACCCAAACAGGGCCTCTGTTTGGAAGTGCTAATTTGATACCTGTAGACACCCCATTTTTGACCGCCCTCAAGACTTGGGCATTACTGATGGTTTGCTCGGTGTTGAGAGATGTGCAGGGCAAAGATTCAATTCCTTCGGCAAGGAGAGAGGCGAACCCTTCAAAAAACTTTGTTTAGGGGTTTGGAGTTGAAGAAAAGAGGAGAGGAGGGGAGAAAATAGGTTGGAGAAGAAGTTCGCCATGAATCCGGGTAAAAGAAAGTCGAGCGGCCCTCGCTGAATCAGGCTTATTCAATTGCATACTTGGAGTTAAGCTATGAGGCCACTACCATTGGAAAGAAGACTTCCGGGGCTTCATTTTTGGTTCAAGAATCTCCTAGAGCCAAGTCAGGGTGGAGGAGATATGATTGATTGAAGCTGGGCATCATCCCGGTTGGATCGAGTCTGCGCGGCTTTACGGAAAAGGGCATAACTTTTTGCACAGGAGGAATTTTGATACAAGGTTTGCGCCATTGGAAAGATAACTTCCGGGGCTTCAATTTTCATACCGACCGGCACTTTTTTGGCCTTGGAATCATCTGTCGGCACTCTATTTAGCCGGCCGGCAATATATAGTGCCGACTGGCACTTTATTTTGGCCGATGATCAAACCTTCTGGCCGACCTGAACCCTTTGCACCCCCAAGCCTGGTGCATACCAGCTGTGCCAGCTGGGATGCACAGAATCAGATCCACGTGCATCCATGTGCCTATTTTGCACCCTTTTGGCCCTTATTTTGCACCCTTTGCTCAAGGCTTCTTGAGGAAGCCTTGACCCCTTGTCTTGGCTTCCTCAAGAAGCCTACCAGCTGTCCAAGCTTGTTGAATAAGCCTTGCACCCCCCCTTGAACTCTTTTGACCCTTTGAAGCTTGTTTTGGAAGCTAAGCTTTGTCTATTTAAGAGAGGCCTTCCTCTCCATTGCTGAGGTTGGAGATTCTTAAGCAAAAAACCAGAGGATATACATATATTCTGATATAGAAACATATATCCCACCTCCTTCTCTATATCTATCCTATCCAAGCTTCCAAACACCTTGGTTCTTGTATCATTTGCTCTACAACACCTAGCACAACACCTCCATCTTCCATTCCAGCATTTGGGAGGTCATTTGCAGAGGTTAGGAGCTCAGAAACTTGGACCAAGGGGTGCTGGTTTGTTGGTCTACAAAGGGTAAGCACACTTTTCCCCAAAATTAGCATTTTCTTGGTTCATATCTAAGCCATAGTTGCATGTATTTTTGAGCTTCGATGTAAACTACAAAGAGGCTTGTTTTGATCCCTTCTTCAACATTGAAGAAGGGCTCAACCTTGTTTGGGACCCCCATGTATGACTTGCTTCAATACCCTCTTGGGTCCTTATTTTGTTGCATGTTTCTTTAGCCTACCATGCTTCCATTTTTGGGCCTTCGACAGGCCTGAAAAGTGGCTTATTTTTCCCCCTCTACATGTCTCATGAAGGGTATTTGGCTGTTTGATGATAGCATCTAGCACCTATCTCTTTACCCCCTTGTATGCCATGATTCTTGCATAGTATATTTGGCTGGCGTATAATCTGTTTTTGAGCATGTAATAAACTGTAAGTAGGCTTATTTTGATCCCTTCTTCAACATTGAAGAAGGGCTCAACCCTGTTTGGGACCCCTATCTTGCACTTGTTTCATAATCTCTTCTATTTACCGTAATTTTGCATGCTTTGTTAGCCTATCTTGCTTCTATTTTTGTGGCTGGTCATAAACTGGAAATGTGCTTGTTTTGCCATGTATAAGGTCTGTCCTAGGTTGTTTGAGTCAATCTTGGCATGCTTTGTATAGCCCCTTTGCATTGTAGCTTGTATGCTTCAAGTAGGTGCATGTGTAGGATGCATTGCCTCCATGATTTCAAGGGTTTGGAACCCTCTTACATGCTATTTCAGACCCTAATCCATGCTCACATGTTCATTTTTGTCATCTCTTTCATGCTTTAAGGGTGTGTCATTTTATGCATTCAAGGGTGCCTTGTGCATGCTTGTGTGTTTAGAGCTTTTAGGAAGCCGTGAGTGTGAGTTTTGGGTGTATTTTCACATGCTGAAAACCTGTTTTTGGTTGCTCGAGTCTTGCCATGATTGGTCTTGTCAAGTGTGGTTCAAAGCCTCATTAACCTTGCTTCAAGCACTCGGGCTATTTGCATGCTTTGTTTGGTCTTGTTTAGCTTGGTTTGGCACCATGTTTTGCATGATTTCAGAGCTTTTCATGTATGCTAATAGTCCATGTTTGTGCCTCTTAGATGTGTTTAAGAGTTGCTTAATTATGCTTAAGTGTTGGTGCCTTAACTTATACACGTGTGCATGTGTGTTTGGCCCTCTTGACTTAGCATTTTGGCCACTGATTTTAGGACTATTTGAGTTGCCTAATTCATGTATAAGACCATCCTTCCATTGATTCGCATGCTTGTCTTGTATGCTTACTTGCATGATTGCATTGTATTGCCATATTGCATACTAGTTGACATGTTTAGGACTTCATTGCATCGACATGCATGCTAAGCCTCTTGACCAAGTCATGATAGAGGTTTGAGCACCCTTGTTTGCTTGTTTGCATTGCATGCATTTGAAATCAAAGTTGCATTCTTGGTTCTTAGGGCCATCATGCATGGAAATGCGCGATTGGTGGTCCGGGAATCGAGGCACATGCCCCTTTGAGTCAATAACATGATAAGGGGTGTGTATAGTGCATAAATACCTTGAATCACATTGCCATGCATGTTGTTGTCCTCTGCTGCTGTGGGTTGCAGGTTCTGCAGGTGTTAAGTGCCCGCCGACACTATTTAGTGCCGACCGACAGTCAATTGCCAGCCGATAACTTCATCTAGTGCCGGTGGCCTCCTTCTTCAGCCGGTGGTGCTCTACCCCAGCCGGTGGTACTCCCCAGTGCCCTAAGAGGCACTCCTGGGACTTTGGCAATTTTCAGAGGAGGATAGCAGGGGAAACAGAGGCAATCCGTGCATGGCAGTGCAATTCCGAGCCAATTCCGAGCGCGCGCTGCATTTGAGCCCTCTTCCCGAGGCGTTTACTGCTTTAATTAACTTAGTTAATTTGTTAATTAATTTAGTTAATTTGTAATAATTAATTAGCTTGCGTAGTTAATTAATTTGTATTATTCTTTTGGTCCCTCCGAGCGAGGGTAAATTTGTAATAAGTGTGTGTGAGTGGGTGCATGTCTTCCAACCCCCATTTCTTTCTACCCTTTTATTTACCTGCTTATGATGGTAGATTAGGGCACATCTAAATTAGCATACCTTATGCAATGCATGCGTGCATTCATGCATTTGTTTACATACATCGGGCTCGGTACATCATACAAACTGCATCGTACTTTCAATTCCAAATTGAATACGTGATAGTTGTTGCATTTCATGTGCCATGCTTAGGATAGCCGAGCCTGTCTAGATTACATTCCGTATGCGATGCATTAGTCACTTAACATAAACTAGGTCATGCATGTTTTGCTAACTGGTTTCTTGTTTTGGCACGGAGTACGATGTAAGTTTTATGCTTTAGCATGTCGCATGCGTGTGAATGTTAACATGACAGTATGCCTGTCATGCGGCTAAGTGCTTATGAGATAAACTGTTTGAATGCCTGTGGGTGGAGGTTGCATTGCTTGAGTTGGGAAAACTCATTGAAATCCGTGTTTTA
This sequence comes from Camellia japonica, assembly GCA_030407325.1. Lineage (NCBI taxonomy): Eukaryota > Viridiplantae > Streptophyta > Magnoliopsida > Ericales > Theaceae > Camellia > Camellia japonica. Next base: position 169,848,468 of record JAPPVO010000029.1, read on the forward strand.
GCCTACTTGCGAGTAGCAAATTCCAAAGCATTTTCAAAACAAACGGATATGCAATGTTTGTTTCCAAATTAGGCGATCTAGTCTATACTTGTTTGTTGTGCGCATAACATAGTAATTCTAGGCTAATAACCGGAATAAGAACACATAATGTTTTCAAAATCGGATATCACGGTTAGTAGAGGCCGGTCTTCGGACCGGGCGAAAGGGGGTGCTCATAGCTGACCTTCCCCGATCGTACCCAAGCTCCCGAGCCAAGACCACTTTGGTGATGACGGACACGTGGCCTTCGGCACCGAGTCAGGGTTTCCTAAATTCCCCATTTTAAAAATATTTAGGTGGCGACTCTGTAATCTGGCAAAGCAGTCCATGTTTGGCACTTCTTTTCAAAAATCTGTTTTTTCTCAAAACGATTTGCCAGAGTTGGACTCTTTGGTTCAGATTTAGAACCGCAACACAAACAGGGGAGTCCGAACTGTAGAGTGAAGCCCACGGGCGCGTCTACAGTTTCCGCGGCGCAAAGGTTTTGAGATATCAACATCAACGCGGATACGAAGATCTTTACCCCACGCTATCCCCCCTTCACCATACTCCATGTCCAGGAACACCCCAATCTGATTACCAATAATTGTTCCCACCTCTTTAGTCATACTTGCCAGAGGAAGGTTACAGACATGAATCCAAAAAGCCACCGTACTGAAAGTTATTTCAGATGGTTGTTTGGATCCATCGAAATCCTGAAGCATAACCAAGTGTTTATCAAAATTCCAAGGACCATTACAAAGAACCCGGCGCTTGTCAACAATGTGGTTAAATTGGAACAAAAATAAATTGTCCCCAACAACCTTGAAGTTCATACCTTTGGATAGCCTCCACACCGATGAAAGCGTACTCCATAATGCATCAGTGTTGAAAGGTCGATGAGACAACACTTTACCCACCAAGCACAGTCACGATTTATCCATCGTTGGACGAGTATGAGTTTGGCCAATAGGCACTGCCACATCTTCATCCTCAGTGAGAATAAGACGTCGAGAAAGATCCTCCAGTGGGTCGGCCATCATGCAACAGACCAACACTCCACAAGAACAAAAACTTAATAAAAATCCGAGAAAGGCCTATGGACTCCTACAGGAGGAGAAAAAACCATGCACACAGCAAGGGAAAGCTCCTACAGGAGGAGAGAGAGAATTTGAAGGTGCAACCCCTCGACCTTTGTGCAACATTAGTTTGCTCCGCTTTGAAACAAAACAATGTAAATTTCATTCAATGTGATTGTTTGAAAAATTGTTATTTTAGTAGGTTATTTTAGTTTTTGATTATTTTAAAAGGTTAAAATTTTTATGTTTAAAAAGATAGTTAGATTTTTTTTTAATTAGATGTGATATTTGTTAGAAAAAAAATAAAATAATTATAAATTTAATGTGATATTTTATTTTATTAATTATTTTAACTTATTTTATCTTGTAATACTATTTTTTTTTTTTTTTTAAAAAAAGGCTAAAAAAGTTTTTTACCAAACACCCCAATGTAAACCGCTACTAGGAAGGTCACATCCAAGTTCAATTATGGCTTTGTTTGGGAAGCCAAAAGTCAGGTTTTTTTAGTTATTTTAATTACAAAAAAATAAAATAGATTTTTTAATTTAATAAGACAAAATATTACATCTAACTCATAATCATTACATTCTTTTTCTCATAAAAAAATCAAAAAAATCAAAAATCCTTTCCAAACTAAACTTTTTAATTCCAAATTAAAATAATTAAAAAAAACTAAAAAATCAAAAAACCAAATTTTTACTACTCAAAGAAACCCTATATGGAATTACAATGCCACAAATAAATCAGACGCAACATTAACAATTATGGGACTCCATTTCAACATCAACAAGACACTCTAAACATGATATCACAGGACATTCACTGCAGCAGCCATAGGTAATCTGGCATTAAACATGTAAACATTGTTACAAATTTGAGTATTATATTGCTGCATTTGAAAAAAGTTACATTAAATAATTTAATGTATTATATTAAAATGTCACGTTCTTATTCGTAATGTAGAATTTGTTCTACAAGAAGGGAAAATGCAAAATTTTTATAGTGTGAATTGTCTAAATGTGTAATTTTAAATTTGGAAAAACCTATTTTTATCCCTCAAAAATTAAACTCAAACGTGTAAGTGACTAACTTTTACGTAATTTACACTTTAATGTAACTTTTGGGTTCATAAGAAAAATGTAAAGATTAAACAGTTCACAAAATTATATTTTGAAATTCGGTGGTATTATATACACTAATTAGTGTATACTAACTAGTGTACCAGCACTAGTTATGACATTATTATTGATCTCACTCATTATACAAATTATAAATATCAAAAATCTCTTAAATTATGTCACATCATTAATTAATATACTAGTTATTACACTAATTGATGCATATAGCATTATTCTTTAAAATTTATTAATACTTCACTCTAAAATTTACTTAATTAATGTACTTTTTAATTTTTTATAAAAAAAATTACAAAAATATATAAAAATAATCACTTTGCTTAGTTTGAGTTTTTTAAAACAATTTTTAGAAAATTCTATTTTTTTGTTTCACATTTTTTTTTCCAATAAGTTTTTTGAATATTTTGAGTAATTTTTTAATTTTTAAACACACCTAATATAAATACACTTAACAAGTATAATTTTTGTAAAAAAAAATTAAAATACCAAAAATACAAAAAAAATACAAAAACTTAGTAAATTTTTCTTATTTTTATATTTATTAATTTTTAAATATTTTTTTACAAATATTTTACTTTTTAGACACATTTAAGAAAAATACATCTAAAAAATATAAAAAAATATTTAAAATTTAAAAAATATTTACTAAAAATAAAAAAATACGAACAAATAAGAAATTTTTAAAAAATTTAGAGGTGGTTTGAAATGATCTAAATAAGTGTACTTTTTGACTTTTTGTGAAATATAGGTTGGGTTTGAAGTGATATGATAGAAAGGTGATGTGAATTAAATAAGATAATATGATTTAAATAAGATAATAATTTTTTGACTTTTTTAAAATACCCCAAACATAACCTTAATTTAAAAAACTCAAATTAAACACACTAAGGCCAAGTTTGGCATATTGTCAAAAAGTCAAAAAGTTACTCAAAAAGTTAAAAAGTTAACATTATTCACCAAAAGTCAACAATTACGGCTGCACAATTCTCAATCCTAATTTTTCCCTACAAATCAATTTTTAAAATTTTTGATTACACATTTTTCCATAAAAAGTTAAAAAGTTAATCCAAATATCTATATTTTCTTCCTCAATTTTTTAATCTAAAAAGACAAAAAATACACTTATTTAAAACACCTCCAAATAACCCCTAAAGATAAATAAATACATTTTATTTTTCGCATTCCCAAACAGTTTTTCACCTGTGAGGATGCCTTCTGAACGCCAATTTGGAATGTCAGCCTCTCAACTCTCAAAGCATTTATCACATCACATCACATCAGTATACTTTTCATTATTTATCCCATCACCTCAGTCTACCCTTCATTCATTAGGACTTGATCCACACCCACTAGACACGAAATAAAAAATGTAATCTAAAGCCTTGTTTGGGATGTAGAGAATAATTCAAAAAGTCAAAAAGTTACTTAAAAAGTTAAAAAGTTAACATTATTCATCAAAAGTCAACAATTACGGCTGCACAACTCCCAATTCAAATTTTCCTCTAAAAACTAATTTTTATAATTTTTTATTACACATTTTTCTATAAAAAGTCAAAAAGTTAACCCAAACATCCATATTTTCAACCTCACTTTTTTAGTCAAAAAAGACAAAAAGTGTACTTATTTAGTCTTCCCAAACAAGGCCTAAGAGTCTCTCTCTCAGATCATTTTCAACCGTGAACTAAACTTGATATCAGATTCAAATTTTAATAAAAAAAATACTTTTTAGTGTTCTAATCATTTTATCAAATTGATATCAAAATAAGAATTTAATAAAAACATTCTCAAACTGAGAACAAGGTTCAGATTTTACCAAATTACTATTCCTGACCGTTAAAGCAGAGAAACTTCAGAATTTTACACATGGTGGTCGACCACCTAGATGACCACCTGGTCGACCCCTTAGTCGACCACCCGGTTGACCAACTGATCAACCAGTGCATGCAAACATTGGCCTGCGAATTGGTTCAAACAGTTCAAATAGGGAGGTTCAAATAGTTCAAAAAGGTTTTTAAAAAAAAAATGGCTTTACCGGTCAACCAATCGGTTGACCCACGAGATTTTGATGTACCGTTGGAGCAACTGATATCAAATTCAGAAAATGAGTCATTTTTTACTCAAATTTGATGAAAAAAAAAATTCACCGTTGGAGATGCTCTCAGTATATTAATTTGGTTAATGGGTTTTGCTAGTGGCTGGATAAATTTAGATTTTTAAGCCTATTTTGATAATTAAAAAAAATTAATTTATTAATTTATTTAAATTATATTATTTCTTTATTTTTTTATATATATTTTAAAAAATTAATAAATTAAAAAATGTCACTTCTCAAGATAGGCCTACTAAACTAATTGCATTTATAATTCATATGATTTGTCTATTAATATAGTCATTATAATTCTAATTGCATCAATTTTACATTTAAAATATTTATATTATGTCAATTTAATTTAATTTACTTGATAAGGTTTCAATAGAAATTGGTTTAAAATTAGAAGGCAAAATAATTTATTCTCTATCCTCAAAATGATTAGGGAAGTAACGTCTAATTTAAATTGACCACTTTATTTTTGAGCAAACTGTTTTGCTCTTTATTTATTCTCTTTCCTCAAAAGGATTGAGGGATTAAGATCTAAATTTCACATTAAAAGTAATATTATATAAGTTAATAAGGAGTGTTTTGGCAAGTTAGTAAAAAAAGTCAGATTTTTTTTTTTTTTTTTTTATATCACCTTTCTACTTTTTTACACCAAAAAAACTACAAAAAAATTAAATGGTCAATTTTTTACTATCTTTTCAAAACACCACTAAATTTAATAAATATTTTTTTATTATATTTTTAGGGATTGTTTGGCATGATGTATATAAGTGCACTTATTTAGATAAGTGCATTTATTTAGGTCACATTACATCTCTACTTTTTTATATATATATTTTTATAAAAAATCAAAAAAATATATTTAAATCATCCCAAATAACGTGCAATCCTATTGGCACGTCATTGTAGTAGATAATTTTGAACATTTGTTTTAAAAGAATAGCAATTTCTTATTGAAAGAGTTAATCAGTCTGTTTGGTTTATTCAATTTTTTGTAAATTAAGTTTTTATTTTTTGTGTTTTTTTTTTTATTATTATTTTTAGTAAATATTTTGACAATTTTAAGTAAATTTTTGTACTTTTTTAGACGCATCTTACTTAGGGCATCTAAAAAGAAAAATATTTGTAAAAAAATTTAACAAATACAAAAGAATACTAAAAATGTATTGAATTATCATTTTTTTTTTTGTATTTTTGGTATTTAGTGATTTTTTTAAAGATTCTTTTCACAAATATTATATTTTTTTAATATATTTATGTTAGGTGTATCTAAAAATTTAAAAAAAAAAATTGCTTAGAATATTAAAAAAATTCAGTGAAAATAAAAAAAAATACAGAAATCGAAAGATTTTAATTTTCTGAAAAGTGAATCCTAAAAATCCAAACCAAACAAGTTAAATATTCTCTTATATTATAAGGCTCTTGCTAATGACAATTCAAAGTATTGTCAATAAAAACTACATAACTGCTAAAATAGTTATAATGTCATTACATATTTTATATATTTTTTAATACTAACAGTACTAATACTTTGGACTGACAATTAAAAAGAAAAATACAAGTTGGCAATGGTGTTTGATTATTAATAACCGTAACCAAATGAAATTATTAATTAGTCAATTTTAATAACTTGAAGAGAAAAAGTAAATCATATTATACCTAACAAGTTAGAAAAATCAGATATTAAACTGATTGGTTAACAGTGACAGCTTTAGAAATTTTGTTCAATGGGTTATTCAATTTTATTTTATTTTTTTGGTTCAAAAGCTATATCAAATCAATCTTTACTAAATAAAATTATTCATAAAAAAAAAAAAGAAAAGTTATTGAACTCCATAGAATCATCAAAATAATTTAGTTTTTTTTTTTTTTTTTTTTTTTCTAATTTGATTGGGTTAGTCGATAAGTAAAATATTTTATTAGAGATGATCAAATACGTTATGACGAGTATTACTCATCCCGATACTCAACACTTACAAAAATAAATAAATAAATAAATAAAAATTAGTGGCCTTAGCCAGAATGCTTGCAACTCGAAGCGAAATGATGTGTAGAACTTGGGTTAAATAAATTTAAACAATTGGGTTGCAATGATACTTTTAAAGAGATAAATAAATTTAAACAGTTGATAAACTACCTTACTTGTCCGGACACTCAGTTATCAAAAGAAAAAATGAGCATGTATAACATTGGTCCTGTTTGGTAGAGCTGTGGGAAAGTGCTTATAGCTTATGCCTAAACAGCTTATAGCTTATAACTATGAACATAAGCTGATTTCTGACTTATAAATTAAGCATCTCCTGCTCCACTCAAAGAATAAGCTAATTTCTGACTTCCAAAAAATTATAAGCTATAAGTTATAAGCTAAACCAAACACATCAAAATAAAGCTGAAATAAGTAGCTTTTAAACTGTACCAAACAGGGCTATTGTTTATAAATTATGAGCATGTATAACAAAAGAATACTTGAATCACGTCCGAAGGAATACTTGTCCGGACACTCAGTTATCAAAAGAAAAAATGAGCATGTATAACATTGTTTATAAATTATGAGAAGTTCTACTGTCATAGAAGAGGAATAAAAAATCTATTCACAAAAATTGATGTGACTTCTTTCAACAGGTATGTAAAAAATAATAATAAATTCAAATATAAAAAACATAGCAGTATCCTTTCTGTGAACAATTATGTATTTTATATTCTGTGTTAATAGAATTATTGAAAAATTATTTTTAAAAAAATATCCATCACTAAGCTCAAAATTTTATAAAACATATCACTCACATAATTTTAGATAAAATTCATTATTTGCATCAGTCCAACCCGATTCATATTGAATGGATTTTTTCTTTTTCTTTTTCTTTTTTGGGTGTGTATTGATTGAATGAATGAAGCAATAACATGTCTTGAGACTTTCAACCCAAGACCCAAGGCTATCACTAATGGGAGTGCCTTTGGTTTGTTTTATGCTGAAAGAAATGGGCCTTGGATTGGGTTTTGGTTGTGCTTTAATTCATTCATTTGGTCTAGCCCATTGTAGGGTTACAGCCCATACATAATTCAAAACCGTGGGCTAATACCACAATTTTTCCCAATCTCCCTTAATCCAATTTCCCCAAACAAACACAACTTTCGAGTCCACATTGAGGTTCACACATACCTTTCACAACTAGTAGCAGAGTAGGTTGTCCAGTCCAATACATAATTTAAAAAGGATAATGTTAGGAATATTAAAATATTATTAAAATTTTGACACAACACTTACGGTCTATGTGAGATTTGTACTCATGTCTGATAAAATATTTAAGATTTTTAGTATTATTATTTTTATTTTAAAATAAGGCCACATAAAGTATTCATCATAATGTATAAATATATATAGTTATGGTAGTGTTGTTGGTCTAAAAAACCAATAATTGTTTATTAGTGAAACAGTCTAGAAAAGAATGTGTTACATCTAAGAATTTTTTTAGTGCAAATGTGATATTATGAAAAGAGTTGCAAATAATTTTTTTAAAAAAACAATGACTAGCACCAAATACAAGATAAACTTGTACCCTATGGAAATGGACACAAAAATAATAATAATAATAATAATTAATTTGAGATTTTCTTTAAACATGAGTCACGCTGTCTCACTACTATGCAGTGGATGAAAGGCGGGTCTCCATGCTGTTATTTATTTATTTTGTACTAAAATAAACATCATATGGGGTGGGTGGGGGTAGTTATTCAGTTATTCTGTAGTATAGATGTGTTGTATTTCATAATATTATGATTAGTGAAAAAAGTGAATATGTGGGGTATTGTATTGGGTGATTGAGGAACATGAGGGGTATAATAAATTATAATTGGTTAGGAATACAGACATATAATACTCCAGAAATAGTACTTTAAAAAAAATTATTATAACTTCATGATAAAAAGTTATGATTTTAATAATTAATATTTATAAAATTTACTAATTATCTGTAATTATTTTTTAAAAGGAGTGCACACAATAGGATTTCCTTACAGTTAGTGCCATGAAATAATTTTGAAAAAATTTCAAATAAGTTGAAATGCCCTATTTATTAAAAAAATTTGTAACATTAACTACAAAATGTATAATCTCGTTACAAATTGATGTACCAATATATCTAAAATTTTATGGTTAATATTGCAAAAAATTATGACTTAGTTAAAAAAAAAAATTATTACGTCAATTTGTAACGAGATAATACATTTTGTATTAAAAAAAATATAATTTTATGATAAGATAAGTATGCAACCCTAAAAGAGTTTACGCTAACATTTTTTCTGACTGTAATGGCTCTGTTTGGTAGGGCTTATTTTCAACTTATTTCAACTTTTAGCTTAATTTAAGCTATTTTGGTGTATTTGGTTCAACTTAATAATATAGATTTTAGCTTTTTATAAGTCAAAAATCAGCTTTTTTTTAGTGGGAAAGAAGAAGCTTTCCGAAACAACTTAAGAAGGTAGCTGCCATTTGAGGGGCAAAATGACTTAAAGGCCCTTCACAATTTCAAGTTATTACAAGTGTGCCATGTATATAAACCAAAATACACTCCTTTCTTTCTCTCGCACGAACCAGAGAGGCAATTTCTGGCGACGGCGGGGATTTTTGGTTCTCTCTCTCTCTCTCTCTCTCTGGTTTGTGCAGTCTCAAATCCTAACGTCGCGATTTGAAACCCTAACGTTGCGATCGAAGAACCACCGACATTGCATTAACGAGAGCTCTCTCTCTCTCTCTCTCTCTTTGTGATTTGGTCGGAGAACCAAGCTAGGGTTTGGATAGACCGTAAGTCTAAGATTTCGAGGAAAGGAGAAGGGGCTAGGTCATCGACGGCGACGGGTTTCGGCTCGCGCATCTCCGGCGTTATTTCGACGGTGGCTAGGTCATCTCCAGCAACGACGCTCCATCTCCAGCTTGTACCCAACATCAATATAAAAAATATATATATAAAATAATTAATATTAATTGATACTAATATTTTTAATGAATATATGTAATAAAAAAATTAAAATGAATAATAATAATAATTGATGAACAAATTGATACTAATTTTAATTATTGATGAACAAATTGATACTAATTGACGAACAAAAATCACAATTAATAATAATAATAAAGAAAAGAAATACAAATATAAATAATTAAAATAAATATATAAAAAATAATATGCAATGAAATCACAATATTCATATAAATTAGAACATGAATATTAATTTTAATGAATTAATAAATTAAACAAAATTAACAAAGAAAGAAGAGAAGAAAAAATAAAAAAATAAAAAAAAAAGAGAAAAAGAAAAAAAAATGAAAAAGAAAAAGAAAAGAATGTATTATAAATAAAATTACAAATTTTATATCTTACAAGGGCAAAAAGGACATTATACAGTAAAAAGTTACTTTACAACTTATTTAATCAAATACTACTCTACTGATTAAATCCATAATCCTACACTTATACTAAACAGGTTAACAACTTATGTTTAAACCTATAATCTAAAATCTGTTAAGTCATAATCTATAATCACTTTTTTACAGCTCTACCAAATGAGACTAATAACATAAAGAGTTATGCTAAAAATCCTAAATAAATTATCAATTTTTTTACAAAATCTTTTACATGAATATAAAACATACACATATAATTTATGTGATCCCAAACCTATAAAAAAAATTTAATAATTCATTTAAAATACATATCATTTTCCTATCATAAAGTCAACTCAACCATTAATATACGAATACAAATCAAGGGCAAAAACGGATTTATGATATGACGATGTCGGTACCATTGATGTGAATAATTGGTTGTGAGTTCTAATTATTCGAATAAAAAAAAGTGGACATTTATGTGCTTGCCGACAAGTGTGCATGTTGACATGAACGCCAACTAATTTATTCCAATCCAAAATCCAAATCTTAACCCACAAAACACCCTCCACGTGGTCATACATGACAACCTGTTCTTAGATTTCTCCGGGATCTTTTGAGAAAATTGTTAAAATTTAATTTTTTAAATTTTATTTTTATGAAAAAAAAGTGAATTAAAAATTAAAAAGTAACTTTTAACTCACTTTTTAAAATAAACTTCTATCTCATTTTCAATTACTTACTTAGTGATAATTGGGAACTTGCTAAAAAAATTAATTTTTTAACTTTTTTAGTTTTCTTATAAAAAAACGTCACAAAAAAATTTTAAAAAGTTAAAAAATTAATTTTTACCAACTTTTAGAAACACGGCTGGTTTTTTTTTGTGACTTTTGGTATAAAAAAATTAAAAAGTCAAAAAACTAAACTTTTTTTTTATCAAGTTTCCAAATTGCCCCTTACTAACAAAACAAACAAATAAACCAACAAATAAAATAAAAAAACAAAAAACAAACTCGCCCTCGTCTTTTAATAATATTTTTTTAATTTTATTATTATTATTATTTTTTATAATGTATCTGGATAGATTAGTTTAAGTGGACCTCAATTAATTACATAATTCTAAACTTAACAACAAGATAGAACTTAAGTCTATTTTGACCAGTTAGTTAAAAATTAATTTTTAATTTTTTTTAATCATATTATTTCTTTATTTTTATTATGTATTTTAAAAAAATTAAAAATAAAAAATTTAACTTTTAACGTATTTTTAAAATAAAATATTAAGTTCAAAAAAAAAAAAAAAACCCATTAAGCTAACTCGAATAATATTTTAGATCTTATTCTTAAATTTTTATAAATGTTTATTTACAAAGCTATCTGACTTGTTTTGTACTACTGAATACAGCTGTCTAGAAGAAGCTTCTCTCTCTCTATAGATATAGGGTTGTTTCTTCTTTGAGATTTTATATATAATAGAGAGAGCAGTGTGATTCATAAAAATGGGAAAGAACAGTTATTTGGCTATGAAGGCTGGTGCTTCTTCAACATCCTCATCATCAGATTTGATCAATTCTGATCTTCAAGATCTTGGTCATGCTGCTAAAAACCTTGCAAATCATGCGCTCAAGATCTCTCTAGGCTTCAGTCTTGGCTCTTTTCTCTTTCAATGGATGGCTTCCATTACTGCAATGTAAATTCTCTCTCTCTCTCTCTTTCTCTCTCTCTCTCTATATATATATTTCTTTTTCTTGATTTGATCAAATCTATTTAAAATTTTTCAACAAAGATTTCGTTTGAGAAATGGGTTGACTTTTAGTTTTTTTTAGTTATTTTAGTCTATGGCTAAAAAGTTTAATTTGGGAAAGAATTTTTGATTTTTTTGACTTTTTTAAATTTTTTGTGAGAAAAAATACAATAATTATGAGTTGAATGTGATATTTTATTTTATTAAACTAAAATAATCTATTTTATCTTATATAACTATTTTAGCCCAACCCATCTAAATTTATATAAAATTTTATATCAGAATGATGTGATAATTTTGTAAGTGTTCAAAAAAAGGGTTCACACATGATTAAATTCTTTTAAATTTTTTTGGATTGTACAACACTAATCAATTTTCAATCAAGTCGTTGTAGAATTAATTTGTGAATGGGTAATTTAACATCAAAAAATATTTTAAAATTTTTAAAAATTATTTCTATCCTCTAAGATATAAAATTGATAAGTATTTTTATTTTTTTTCATCAAATTAATATTTATTTTTTTAAGAAAAAAAAAACAGATTCTGAAACCAAACTCTAAGGGCTGGTTTGGCAACTCCTAAAAAAGTCAAAAAATCAAAAAATTATCAAAAAAATTAAAAAGTTATCACTATTCAAAAAAAAAAAAATTTTAAATTAATATACATAATATTAAATACCAATCAACTTCACGGACCTGAAAGCATAGGAGTGAAAGGGAAAAATATATATATATATATTACATGTGTATATTCATTAAATTGGAAGATAAAATTGGGCCTGTGGGGGCCACCACGAGTCCCCTTTTTCTAATCGGAACCGTTGAATGTGTAAAAATCGTTGAGTACTATATGCTTGGAAAAAATCATGTCTATCGGATATCGCTAACTATATGATCAAATCAGTTTTCTATAAAAAAAATGGATGATATTATGGTTAACATGTGATCAAAAAAATAACAAGATCAGATAGCTATCGATATCCAATGAACGTGATTTTTTACAAGAAAATAGTACTCGACGAATTCTACACATTGAACGGTTTCGATTAGAAAAACGGACCCGTGGTGGACCCCACAGGCCGAACACCATCTAATCAAAGTCTGAAAAGTAGACAATCTTTTCCCATATCCTTTTAACCGAGGCACTATCCAACCGTACGGAATAATTAATTATCTTCTCCTACATACTTATTTATATAATATTTTAATACACATTTTTTTATAAAAAATCAAAAAGTTAATCCAAATATTCATATTTTTTTCCTCAACTTTTTAGTCCAAAAAGACAAAAAGTACATTTATTTAGGACACCCCAAACATCCGTAAATGGAGATAATTTCCCACTCTAAAACTTGATATATATATATATATATATATTTTACGTAATAATTTTTACATTCATAATATACCATAAATTGGGAGAACAAATGGCTTATGTAAGGCATTTGGGTTTCTATCTCAATGCTTTACATATAGATGAACAATAGTCTAAAGTTTGAGCTTAATAAATTTTGGAGACTATTTCCTCATAATTTTCTTCATTCTAGTTCTACTACTAGTAATCGTAGATAAAGAAGCAAAATTTTTTTTGCGAATTGTATTTAGTGTGTTTGGTTTCAATTTTCGAAAATCAAAATCGAACAAGCTGACTCATACAAATTTCTTGTGGCTATTGCAGTTGTTTGTTGGTCTTGGATCGGACAAATTGGAAGACCAACATTCTCACAACGCTTTTAGTTCCTTACATTTTCATGAGTCTACCTTCATTACTGTTTGGCTTTCTCAGGTGACTGACTATAAACGGTTCTGTTTCGTGCGCTCATTTTCTCTGACTTCATGCTTTGTTGTTGTTGTTTTTTTTTTTTTTCTTTCTAATTTTAGCGTCCGATAATGCAGGGGAGATATTGGAAAATGGGTCGCTTTCATTACTGTCATATTGCGCCTCTTCTTCCCTAAACAATTTCCAGGTGACTTTCACTATTAAATTTCACTATGAGAAGAAGCAATTGAAAGATATATAGTGAAATTTCTCAGTAAAACATTTTAGAAAATGGAAGTCATGTCATTTCATGGATTGTATATGTTTTTATGCTATCAAAGAAAATTGAGTGATATATATGTGATCTTGTGGTTATGATGACGCAGATTGGCTAGAAATGCCGGGGGCATTGATTCTTCTTGTTGTGGTCGCTCCCGGGTTGATTGCTGATACGATAAGGAACAACTGGATTGGCATTGCGATATGCCTTGCCATCGCGTGTTACTTGCTTCAAGAACACGTCCGAGCATCTGGTGGGTTCAGAGACTCCTTCACCAAGGGCCACGGCCTTTCCAACTCTGTCTGCATAATCATCCTGTTGGTGTTTCCTATCTGGGCTCTGTTTGACGACTTGCTATAGTCACTTCTCTCTCTCTCTCTGTTTCTCTGGGGCTTGTGCCTGTTTTTCTGGTTTGCATTTCTGAACAAAAATATATTGGTGTGATATACTTTTGAAAGTATCCAATTTGTTGCCAATGCTTGCACATTCTATTTGTGGACAAAAGCACTCTCTATGGACCTAAATGTTTGTTGTAATAATGTATTCTATTTGTTGTAGGGGTGAGCATGGTCCGGATTGGAATAAAACTAGGACCAATCCGTTATTTACGGATCCTGAAAAATTGAAAAAAGTCCAATCCGTTTAAATCGTGAAAATAATCCGAACCAATCCATTTAAACACGAATTGGATTGGTTTAAGACCACAGATTTACATAATTAAATAATAAAAATATATATATAACACTTCAATTTCATAAAAATATAAATATAGCACCATATTAGTTTCACAATAGCAATATGTCTTTTTATAATAGCGACAAACTGTTCTAGAATTTAAACAACCATAAGAAAACTAGTTCCACCATAAGTATTTAGACCATTACAAATTAATACTAAAAACTAGCAAACAAAAGTAATAAAAGAAGATACTATGCAAGTTTAGGTTTGGATTTAAATTTTATATGAAATAAGAGAAGATACTATGCAGGATGGTGTATAATAAAAATATAGACTATTTGTATATGGTCCGGATCGGTTCCAATCCGGAACCATGGGGTTCAATCCAGAATCAATCCGTGAATTACGGATTTTTAATTTTTCAATTCGGAACCGAATCACGGATTCAAAAAATCAATCCAAATTTACTGGATTGGACTGGACTGGATCGGATTACGGATTCGTTGCTCAGCCCTAATTTGTTGACCTCATGTTTACTTGAGGTTGAGGCCCTAACTTGGTTCTTGTTTTGCTTCTTGATTTTGTGTTTTTTGTTTTCCAAAATGTTGAACACACGAAAAAAAAAAAACATGTTTGGTAGCAAACAGATGAGCTGTAAATGGAGCTCATTTCCACATCAAAACTATCTTCGGGAAAAAACAAAAACAAAAACAGTTTCTTATTTTCTTAAAATGAAAACGGGAAACTTGTAACACGATCAAAATTGTCCTATTCATTCTTTATTTCACCTTCCCCCCCCACCCAAAACTATTGATGTTAAATGCAAGAGATATAATGTGAATTATGAATTCATATTCATATATGATTGTGAAACATCAGATTAATCTGGAAAACTTAGACGACTTATTCATATTATGCACAACCATGAACAAGAACAAGCATCCAAACCTTTTCTTGTTCAGAAATTTCATATTCTGATACTGCTTTCATTGCTTTTTTCCCTTTGCTTCATGGTAGAGTCGATCAATGCAGTCCTGTAGATGACATGGGCAAAAGAGAAATTAGGAGCATGGAATTGGTTCTACTTTCATAGTGCAACAAGGGACGGGACGATTGGGAAAACGTTTTTCACCTTTTAAAAGTGAAAACGTTTTTTGCCCAAATAAACTAATCTTCCATACTCAACAGAAACCGGTTTCTATCAACTTTCATTTTTCATCATACCAAATGACAGAAAATGCAGAAAACGTTTTACAGAACTTTTTTATGCCAAAACAAACAATTGTCTCAAGAAAGATGGGAAGTGAATTCAAATATAAATAGAGAGCATAAAAATACCTTGTAGTATTTCAGTAACTGTGGCCTTTTCAGTTTAAATGTCGGCGTTATCAAATCCCTATCAATGTCAAAAGGTTTGGCTCCAAATGAACTGCTTTCAACACTTCGAAACCTCTAAGCTGTGCAAATATCTTTTATGTTAGACCAGAAAGAAGGAGACAAAAAAAAAAAAAAAAAACACCTAAACTTAACTTAGAATTAAAAACAGAGAAATGCAGGATTGATAATCTTCATACTTTGTGCTTCTGACCGGTGCTATTGAGCTCATCTAGAATATACTTCCTTGCCTTAAAGTTTTCACACAACAGTTTGAAATCTCCGCTTTCATTATTG
Source organism: Camellia japonica (assembly GCA_030407325.1). NCBI lineage: Eukaryota > Viridiplantae > Streptophyta > Magnoliopsida > Ericales > Theaceae > Camellia > Camellia japonica. Next base: position 169,864,313 of record JAPPVO010000029.1, read on the forward strand.
TTCGCCGCCCATTCCTCAAGCATCTTTCTATCAGGAACCACCACGGCGACAAGGAACGATTCAAAGCTGTTCCCGTAGACCCAAATCTGTGCACCACTGAAAATCTAGTCAGCAAAAATTCAATTTTCAAGAAGCAAAACTACACAAATGGGTTAGCATACATATTAGTTTCTATTTAAATATCTTGTGGCCTGTAACATTTTAATAACTGTTATATATGCTATGGACCTATGGTTGATCAATCAACAATTCAACATACAGATGTCAAAAGAGGGCATCGGGAGTAAGTGTTTTCGATGTTTTCCACAGCAATATATTCTCCTTGAGACAGCTTGAAAATGTTTTTTTTCCTGTCAATGATTTTCATTGCTCCATTTGGCTGCCATTCTCCAATGTCACCTGCAATCACATCATTTTAGGTATCTGTAATTTTCTTCTTTAAAACAAATAAGTCAACATTTTAAGGTTTATTTTATTTTATTTTTTTATTTTTATATCTAAACGGACATAAAAAGTAAAAAATCTTAATTCTAAATTGAAAAAATCTTAACTCCAAATTGAAAAAAATTTATTAAAGACAAAAATAAGCTAGCTTTTAAGTCGTATCAAAGTAAGCAGAAGTGAAACCAATATAGGATCAGGGGGGTCACATGCCTCCCCTGGGTTTTTCATATTTACATTATTTCCCTTATATATGAAGTTTATATTTAATTTGTCCTTTATAAAATTATAATAGTGTCCCTCCTTAAATCATGTAAAATTCTTTTGTATTTTAAAACTTTTAAAAGTGCTCTGTTGTTTTTTTTTTGTTCATTCTTTTATACTCTAAATTGGAAAGTTAATGGTAAGAATTGAATTAATTGAACATTTCATTATTAACATGGGATTTGTTTAGTTTATTGTTTTCATTGTGTGATTTTTTGTTGAGTTGATAGTGTTTGAATTTGTTGATTATAAATTTAGTTGGGTTGTTGATGCAATTCTCATGATAATTGTAATATTGAATCTCAACAATGGACTCTCAAAAAAATGTATAATTTTAATAGTATCCCGTTCTTGTTTATTGTATATTTTTTTTCAGTGATATGAGTAATATGTGCTCCCTCTGTCTTGAATTTCTGGCTCCGCAACTGAAAGTAAGGCAAGCTTCTTGGCTGAAATTATAAAGGAATTGTTACCTGTATGGAACCACCCATCCACAAGGACATCTTCAATTAGATCTTGTCGCTTGTGGTAGCCAGAGAACAGGGTTTTTCCCCTAAGGCAGATCTCTCCACGTGGCACAGTAGCAAGTGCATCGTATCCCAGTTCTGGCACTGACTCGAGCCTTGCCTCAATGGTTGTCATGGGGACTCCAACAGTTCCCATCATAGAGAACACATTGGATACGGATGTAAAACACCCACCACAGCTTTCAGTAAGACCTGAAATTTATCAAGATTTTGGAGTAGTCAAGCAATATTTACAGATTCATAACATTGGTGAATGGTTTTCGATTCAGAAACTTTATGGCATTTTCAAATTTGAATTTCAAATAAGGGAAACAACATGAAAGGTAAAATATGGTGCATTAGCACGTCGCATTAACTTTATACTTCATTTTCAATCCCCAAAATGGCGTTCTAAAATTCTTCCCAAACAGTAAGTGTTGCCTCTATGGCACTGTCTTTTGAAAGTTCACTTGACTAATGTCATTGCTTGAATTACTAAATTCATAAATAAATTTATTAACTCGCATAAATGTCAATAAATAGATTTCTAATGATTTCATAAAGTGATCATCAAAAAAATTTCCATACCGTATCCTTGTGATAAGACACAGCAGCAAGTCACCCTCAGAAACTCCTCCACATGGCTTGGCAAAGGTGCAGCTCCAGATAACATTATACGAACTCGCCCCCCAAATCCTTGTTTGATCTACCAGAATTTAAACATCACTAAAATGCATACAGAAGGTTTGTAATACCAATGACGAAGAATACAAATATCACTGACCTTATCAAAGACGAGCCTGTCCAGAAGAGGAGCGGCTTTGTCTTGTTGAATTCCCTTCTCTAGATTCCGCAATTTACTGTTAATAGCTTTCCCATATCAGATACAGTAAAACAAAGCACGAAGTGGTGAAGGATATCAAGAAAGTATTACAGTAGCACATACTAGTTATATGCATATTGGAACAATGCCTTCCTCAATGCACCTCCCAATGAAATTTTTTCAATTATACCTTCATGCACAAATTATGGGCATTAGTTACTAAAACAAAAACCAACAAAGTATATTATTATCATATGAAGAGACGGCTTTATACCAGTGTATATACGGTCAAAAACTCTAGGAACTCCACAAAATATAGTTGGTTTTAGTTCAACAATGTCCTCAATCAAATATCTGATATCCTGTCAGCAAGAAGTATGAAAAGAGTTGGATATGATTCAAGATTGTACCCCCAAGCAGCCAAATTGAACATAAAAAATAAAATAAAATAAAATAATGACAAGAAATGAATCTCAATCTTACGCCTCGCCAAAATCCAATTGAAGAACCCTTGTAGATACAATAGGTTTCGATTATCTGGTCATATATATGGGCTAGAGGAAGGAATGAGAAGTATGTATCTTCTTCGGTACCCTGTAAGAGAGAGTTGGAACTTCAAAATGAGGTCCGGAATCATTTGCTTTTGAAACATAAAAGATATTTAATTGAATGCTTACCACTTTATCTGTTTCTAATAGCAGTTGATCGGTAGACAAAACTTCTGCCATGATAGCCCCATTAGTTAAAATAACACCTTTAGGTTCTCCTGTTGTTCCGCTTGTATACATGATTGTGCAGATGTCAGTTCTCTGTTTTGAAGGAAGTTCATGATCCAAACTTCCCTAAAAAAAAGATGGATTAACAAGGTGGGTTGCAACAACAATCAAATTCAGCAACTATACCAAAAGGTGTAGAGTTATTCTGCGTTCGGTTCTCTGTCTCTAGAATTATTGAAAGAAGTACTACTTGAGCCATAAAATAAAGGATTGATGAATGAGAAGGTATTACCAGTAAAGTGAATTCTTTCCAAGAGAAGCAAGCAATGCCTAGGTCTTCAGCTTCCTTCTTTTGCATACTGGAAATCTCTCCAAAGCTGACAATAGCTTTTCAAAGGAAGATTCATGTTTTTAGTTACTTCATTTCTAGAATGCCCGTTGAATTATTAGTCATTTCTGACAAAATCAGCCTCGTGACTTACTTTTCAGATGTGAAGTACACCTTGGGAGGCATGTTAGCATCTGCACGAAGAGTAAACATACTAATACACTTCCCTTGCTAATCGGGAATTAAAGAATATCTAAAAAGCAAAATAGTGCTACTGATAGAATGATGCATTCGTGGTGAAGTAGAATTATTTACACATACATATATACACAAAAATCATAATTCTTGATAAACAGTTAATTTAAATGGAACCATACAGCTAGTATCTTGTTCTCTTGAACAAAAGCTATCGAAACTTCAGCATGATTGATGATGAACTCCACGGCGTTTGCACCTATGACAATAACAGAACCGAGTCTTAATCAGTTAATATTAAAATTCAAATGAACTCATACATGCTCAACATTGGGAAAAAGGAGGAAAACATACCAAGCGTGTCGTACAGCGGGACATAGGTTATGCCATGGCTGGTACATGCCTGTATGGAAATCATGTGTGACAAATAATACAAAGAAGTAACTATTTTAAATTGTTAATTATGAAGTAAATAACAAACTAATATGATATGTGAGAGGGAGATTTGCGCCGAGCTATGGCGCCGAACCAAATCGGCAAGACTTCTCTGGCTATTGTGTGTGGCCGAGCTGTGTCGCTGACCGAGTGCGAAGACATGCATGTGCCCAACCGAGCTGTGACTTGGCTAAGTATTCGGATCGGATCCGCAATGGTGCGTCTGAACTGAGCCAAGCACAGCACGGATTAAATTTAGACCGGGACGAGGGCCGGCATGCCTCGCGGCCAGTCAGTTCGGTTGGATTGACTTCTTACAGCTCGACCATACCGATCATGGTGGTGTTCCTTCCCAAGGGATAGGTTGGTCATGATATCCCGGTTGAGTGTGCCACCTAGACCAATGATGTGATGGACGGAAAATCCACTCCTGGCACGCGTCAATACCGTTTGGCAGTTCCATACATGCTGTTTGGAGGTTTTAGCCCTTACACGTGTAAGGTAGTGAGAGGGGAGCACTGCCACCTGTCCAGGGAAGGACAGCAAAGGTAGTGCGCGCACAATCCCTGAGGCTGCATGGCTAGCCTAGAAAAAGGAGGAATGGGAAACGTTGGAGGGAAGCAATCTGAACAATTCTCTCTCTCTCTAAAAGTGCTCTTTTCTTCTTCTTCAAGTGGTCTAACTTGATCGTCGGAGGGACTATCCGGCAACACACCGCCGGGCAGCTCACCATCTTTCTGTTTTCAGGCCAGGCGACGTTATGTGGAGCTTGAGTTCAAGGAATACGGAGAACAGAGGATATTTCGCCCCCGTACAATATGGAAAAAAATATTGAAATAGGTATATATGACTGTACAACTGCAAAGCAATCAGTTTCTTTGTAAATGAATAAAAACAATGAAAAAAAGTATATCTACCTCCATTGAGATGATCCATTCTGGGCAATTCGATCCATATATGCCACACCGGTCACCCTGAAACCACATAGCCCAATAACTTTATATATAGTTTCGAGTGCGGATTTGCTAAAGTTATAGATCTCAACTTCACGGGTAAAGTTAGCATATTATAGAATTAATGTGTACTCATCTCATATGACAAATTGATAGATGCACAAAATTAAGTTGATCAAATATAAACAATCACATATATATTATAACATATAGATGGTGCATTTTAAAATATGTAGGTCATATAGATAAAAATAATCTAATAATATTACCATTGTTGTTGGAATAATTTAATTTTGTTCATCAATAATTTTTTTAGTTAGTAGTACAAGCTGAATGATTGTAAGTCAAAATTAGTCCAATAATGTGTCAACTTACAGGATTGAGATGGCGGCGGCGGAGGGCGGAGCCGACTCGAAGGGCAACATCATAGGCCTCGTCATATGTGATCCATACATAGGGACCCCCCTGTCATTACATTTTTTACTTTGCAAATTCAGTGTTACTTCCCTCATCATCATCATCTTATTTGTATTTGTATATATATAGAAGGGAAGGGGTACCATAGAATCAATGATTTGGCGGCGTCCCAGGATTGGGTTTTTTGGGTTCCTCTTTACAGAGTCACTGCAGCAAAATACACACAGAATCGAGGATGGAACAAGGGTTGGATTGTATTAAATAAATATATATTATTTGTAAGACAAAAGGTTAACAAATTGGCCCATTAGCTCAGTTGGTTAGAGCGTCGTGCTAATAACGCGAAGGTCGCAGGTTCGAGACCTGCATGGGCCAAGAGATTTTTATAAGCCTAGCCCTGGTTTGGTAATTATAATTTTTTAGTCTAAAAATTATTTTAAGTTGATGCATTACTTTCTTTATTTTTTTTACACATTTTTTTTTTATAAAAAATCAAAAAATTATTAAAATGAGTAAAGTTAGAGATTTCAAAAGTTCTATCAAATATCTCACATGGATGTGAGACGTACAAAATGTGGGTCCCACACTCATGTGAGACATTTTGTGATAAAATATTTGAGATTTCTAACATTTTTGTTTTAAAATAGCTTGTTCTCAAACGAGATTTAATTACCTAAAAATCTTATTTATAAATGTTATGGTAATTCATATCTTATTTAAGATTTTTTTAACACACTAAGAATATTATCAATTTTGCATATTAATGTTTCAGATAATTATTTCACTAATTGATGAAAAAAATAAAGTATGAGATTAAATGTAATGTTTCAGATAATTACTTCACTAATTGATGAAAAAAAACAAAGCATGGGATTGAATATTATTGTCCTTCTACTTATTAGTTTGATTCAATTATCCAACAAAATCGAGAATATTAATCGTTTTTTTCAATTTTAAAATAAAGAATATTATCAGTTTTTTCATTTTTAATTTTTTTTTTCCAGTTTTGCACATCAATGTTACATCATCATATTCTTTTATAGATACAAAATTTCCAATTTTACACAAAAAATAATTCAATATTTTCAATTTTTTTTGCACATAATTTTTTTTTAGTTTTTTCAATTTAAAAATTTATATTTTAAGATTTTGAAAATTAAAATAAATGACAAATCATCATATTATTTTATAGATAATTATAAATTATGAACAATCATTATTTGAAGGACAATTTTAACTTTTAAAGATTTAATAAGACTTAAATGTCTAAAAATTTTTAATTAAAACTTAATTAAGTATAAATTCATAAATTAAGACTGATGTGTAAATGATGATTTCTTAACTGTAGGCCTATTTACACTCCACTCTCATTTTTTTCGGCCAGGCCGTTCCTTTGTTTTGGGCCAGGGCTTCCTTTTTTACAACTGTTGGCCTTCTTCAGTTTCTCATATGATGGACCACTCTCTGTTTTGGTTTTGAGCAACAATCATGGGCCCTTCTTGATTTTTTTTAAAAACTTATTTTTAGCTTCTCGAAAATTTTAAAAAAAATTATAAATTCATCTGAAAGGTCAAGAGTCAATTTTTAATAAAATTGATTATCCCAGATATATATATATATATACATAGATATGTGTTCATTTCAGTATTAATATGATGAATAATGAAATATTAATCGTGCAATTGGGTCGACTTTAGCAAACCACCATGCATGATCCATGAAACTTTAACATAAAAATTTTGAGGAAAAGTTAAAATAGTCAGGAAAAAAAAAAACTTTGCAAGCTAGTAAAAGTCGAATTTCTATGCTAATAAAAGTGAATTTTTTTTTCTCTCATTATTTTCAAACTAAAAAACAAAAAAAAGATTATAAATTTTCTTTTATCGCATTTTCTATCCCTTTTATTTATATTATACTCAATTTCTGGATTACTGCATATATGTACGAGCACGAAATATTGTCCTCGTATAATCCTGTTGATCAAGTCTGCGTTTTTCCGTACGTCGTCGCTTTACTCCCTGAAAACACAAACGTGAGCTAGCCGGCGGGTGTGTGCCAGATACCTCTCCGATGCCTAAGTCAGCCAAATAGACAAATAGACAAAAAGCTCTGTGTATTCGGGAATCAAAGTTGTGTTACCTCTCCATAGGTGATGTTGTGAGTTTTTATAGGTTCCGCGTGGCACAATCCTAGTAGGACTCTTATTCCTCCATGTAAAGTCCTCATAGGAATCACATTCCTGAAAGATAATACTTATCCTTCAACACCCCCCTCACTGCTTAAACCAAGTGAGATGGTTTTACCATGGTCGAATGTCAATACGACCGAGATAACATGGCCATACTAAAGCCGCAGAATAGACCGAGCTTCAACTAGCTCGGTTCTTCCTTTCACTACGTGTACCTCGGTACTGGGTTGTCTGAAACCGTGCTAACCATGACAAGTTTGGACCGAGCTAACTAATAACAAAGTCTTGTGGTAGGCTTCAACATACCTCAGCTCAAAAGGTGTGACCGAGCTAACTGTTGTCACTCTAGCCGTGGTGACCGATTTAACTGCAAAGCCCTTTTGGACCGGGCTAACTACAATGCTCTCTGGGACCGGGCTAACTACAAGGCTTTAACCTGCCCTCCTTACCGTGGCCCACAGCACGGCCCACTACCCAGCTCGGCCCAATTTACATAGAAGCTACCCTCTCAATTGCCCCTTAATTCCATCTGCACAGCATGATAGGGATTATCTTTTACCAGCCGAGCTAAAAAACTTTAGCCTTTCAACCAAACTAAAAACTTTTAGCATTCCAACCGGGCTAAATTCTTTAGTATTCCAACCGAGTTAAGTTAACACCGGGCTACTCAAATATACCTGATCAAAACGTTTCTTCAGGCGCGGTAACTGAATCGATTTCCATTCCAGGGACACGTGGCAGACGTTAATTGGCTAAATGCATCTGTCACGCTGCCCTCGTACCTCGTGAATTTTGAACAGTCCCGCCTTTTTATCCTTTCTTCTACACAAAACAAACCCTTCGTTTTGAATCTTTCATTGCACTATTCATCTCCCTCTTTCTCTTTCTCTGAGTTTCCATTTTTCCTCGACCCTGCACTTGCTGAGTTTGTGTTCATTTTCATTGCCTTCATCTTGGACTGGTAAGTGGTCCAAATCTACCTCCTTTTTGTTGATTTTGCTTTTGTCTTGCAACACATAGCATGCATATTTATATGTTTTTCAAAACATATGTTCCATTTTTGCTGAATTTCGTTTTTTCTGGAAGAAACTTTGCAATATAAGTACTGTATATATGCACAATCTGAACAATTTTTCCCTTTGATCCAAAATCACACTCCAACCGAACTAGGAAGTTTGTTTGTTTTAAGTATTACCATCACCAGACTAAGCAACCGACCTGAAATTTTTCGCCGCACTTGTAGTTTCAATAGGTCTTAAATACCTTCTAATTCACTCAGCCAAGCTATCGAACCGTACTAGGCTTGCGCAATACCGCGCTAGAAATCCTTAACAATCGACCGGGCTATAACTTGGGGCTAACCCAGCTCCCTTAGTCCAAACCGAACTAAGAATGCTGCCCCAAGGGTCAACCGGGCAAAACCCCTTGCTTAAACCGAGCTGAACTAGATAGCATCCCGTGTAGCCGAGCTAGGACTTCATTTATCTTGCCTTTGTTTCTTGTAGCACGGTCCAACGATCTGTGCTTAACACCTTTCTTTTTCACTTTGCAGACTTAGATTGGCCAGGCACTCCCTTGCTTCAGCCGAGATACTCCATACCCTCTCAGCACCGAGCTAGCATTCGTTGATATTTTATACATAACTTAAAATCACATGGGTAAATATAGATTTTTAGTAAACTCACCAGGGGCCATAGCCGAATTTCGTAAGGATTACCAAATTCCGGATGATGTCCACCTCTTACTGGTCGAACTAGACACCGTTCCCTAGGGAAAACAAGGCTTTGTCCCTTTTAACGTTATTTCCATCGTAGAGTGTGGTCTGCGATTCCCTATACAGCCCCTTCTTTGTGAATTCCTTAGGCAAACCAAGCTCTGTCCTACCCAACTTTCTACCAATTCTTACCGCATAATAAACGGTATTGCCGAGCTAAACCGCCGAGTTGGCCTTAATCTCGGTCTAGCCGAGCTCTTCCATCAATACTCCATAGGATCGGCCGAAGATGGCTGGGTATACTATTTAAGAATAAGGCGCCGGCGTGAAAAAATAATAAAGAATACCCCGGATAAAGACATGAATGATGATGATTTCTTTTGGGTATCTGGGAACTTTGAGGATGTAACGGCCGCATCACGTATAATGATTAATACTTGATTAATCAAGAGGATTTGAAATTTAATTGCCGAGTATTATAATTTAATTTGAGATTTATGAGAATTGTGGGATCTGATTCGCATATGATTCTATTATAGAGTTATTTCGAAAATAGAAATTAAGGGTCCAAATGGCTTAAGGGAGTAAAATTGAGAAGTTAATCAATTTAATTTTAATTACGGACCCATTTGGGAGTTTAATTAAATATTCGATTCAGTTTAGTAAAATTGGGATTTGATTAATTAGATCCTAATTGGAGTTAATCAAGTTAATTAAATTATGAAGATTGAGAATTGTGATTGTTATAAATTAAATTTAATTATGATGTATCCAATTTGAATATGTAATTTATCGTTGGAAATTTGAGTCTGATCAGAAATTGAAGGCCTGAATGATTTGGGAAATCAAAATCGATAATAAATTCAATTTAATATTTGGAGCTTTTTGGGAGTCTAGCTAGAAATCTGATTCGGATTGATAAAATTAAACATAATTAATTGGGTCTTAGTGGAAGTCAAATTAAACCAATTAAATTATGTGGGATTTATGATTAGTCATAATTAATTTAATGATGTGCTAATTGAAAGTTATTAAGACTAAGTATTGCTTAATTAAATAAATCCTAAACATAAATTGAATCTAAGATTAAGAATGTATGTGAGTGTGGGTGTGTGAAGAAAATTCGGTGGGTGTGTGTGCATGTGTTGTGCTGGAAGTGTTATAAGAGTGCATGTGTGCACGTGTTATGAGGTGGAGATGTAAACAATATGTGTGTGATGAATTGGAGAGTAGAGCACACCATTAGGTCCAAGGAGTCAACAGCAAAAAAAAAAAAAGAGAAAGAAAACCGAGTGAGTGAGAGAGAGAGAGAGAGAGAGAGCTTCATTACTTGTATGTGTTTGGTGGTAAATCAGCTGATGCAAACCGTAGGGAAAGAAGAGATAAAGAATAATGAAGAAGAAAGCTTGTGGGTTACCAAAAATTTCAGTTAAAAGTTATGAAAAATTCATTTTAAGGTAAGAATTTTATCCTCTTTCTAGTGTTGCTTAATTAATCTAGACAAAATTGATTGAAGGTAAATTTGAGAAAATTAAAATAAAGATTTGAGGATTAATTATAATTTGATAGAAATTAGATTTGTATGTTAAATCAAGTTGGGTTGAAAACATGAGTTATGATTCTTTTAATTTGTTAAATTTGGGTTCAATTAGAGAATTATTCTTGGATTAGGTTCTATAAAATTACATGCAATAAGGTTTATTAAAGATTTGGCCCATGCAAATGGGTTAGGTTATTGATTATGGAAATCAACTTAGAAATTAACTATTTTGCATTTAATTTTTGTAATCTTGCATGAATTTGGGCCTTATTTCCACATGCATGTAATTTGGAAGAATTAAAGAATAAATATGAGTTTTGATTTTAATTATTAACCCATGCATGTTAGAATTTCAAGGTTTTAGATTTAATTCATGTGTGAAAGATTTATAAGTTTGAATTTGGGTTAGATATGAAGAAAATTAATAAAAATTTAAATTAGAGTAATCCAAGGATTAAATTATGATTTGCTTGGAAAAAATATATATATATATATAATCAATAGTTTTGATCCTAATTGCATGCATGCAAATATTTCTTTAAAAGAGTTTGTAATTTTAATTTCATGACTTAAGAGGAATTAGTAAAATAATGAAGAAATTGAATTGGATTCAAAATTATGGAAGGAAATTGGATTCTAAACATGAAATGGGTTACATGCATGTTTATGGTTATGGAAATAATTGTGAGAATTCTTCAAGTTGAGGTTTTGATTTTCTTTTGAAACCTAAAAAAAAAAAAATTAGTCTGGTTTTAATCTCTAATCCATGCATGTAATGTAATTTAAGAGTTTTATTTGATTTAACCATGTTATTGAATATATTAATTAGTTAGTTTTATTTGAATTACATATATGCAATGTTGCTAGGAAAATTGACAAGAAAATGAAGAATTGGAACTAAGATCAAGTTTATGAAGATTAATTAGAAATTAATTATTTTGGATTTGATTTTCGAAGTTATAATTAAATCAACTCCATAAGTTATATGCAATTTTATTGTGCATTTGATTTTGAAAAGGGATTTTAGAGTCATGAGTTCATGAGTTTTGATTTAAATATTGTGTTTCAAGATTTTGGGCAAATAATTTATAAATAATAAGTGCTTACATTTTCTGAAGTATTTTCAAAGTTTCGGTCAAGGTTAGTATGGGTTTAAAGGTTGAAAATGCACTAGGAAGCCATTTTTGAGAAATTTAAAATTTCAGAATTCATGTTGTCCACTCGAGCGAGGAAAGACCCGCTCGAGCGTGAAAATCAAGCTCCCAGAAATTCTTCAAGTTTTACAGTCCGCTCGAGCGACCAAAGTGGCGCTCGAGCGGAGACCTATTTTCAGCACATTTTGGAAAGTTGCATTTAGTTCATATTTTTATCCTCATCTCTTTCCAAAGCATTCTAGACATGATTTATGACTCAATAAAGATTAATAAGCTACTAATCAACATAGATTAGTTAGTTAAAGAATGAATCATTGATCTTGTGGTAATTGTTTAAGAAGCCAAGTAAATGATCAATCTATTTGGAAAAGAAGGACTTAGTAATGAAAGAATATGTAAAATAAGAACCCGGTTTATTTAAATGAGAAAGAATAAACGTAGTAGAACTTCGGACTATAAAGACTAGAAAGGACAAGTTTAATCAAGGGAGTTATTGTATTTCAATGTGTACATGTTATGTGCTTGTGTAGGTCACGCGCCATTGTCTGCCTGATTTTCCTGATATGTCCAGTCTGTCTGATTTGCTTCTGCAGCCATCTGTGAGTAATAACTCTGTAAAGTTATGTTTAACTTTAATTATTTTCCAATGATATGAAATGATAAGTTCTGAAATGCTATGTTTGAATGAATGAATGATAGTCCAAGTTTTCCTTAAAATGTAAACGTGGTATCCCTAGCCGAGACCCTCGCCCAGGGGACATAATACTGAGGCACATGGTCATGAGGCCCTCGCCCGGGGGAAACAATACCGTGGCACAGATATGTTACCCGGTACCGGAGGTTCCTTTATGGAACTGGTTATTCGTAACCTTACGCGTATGCGTTCTGTTCTGTTCTGTTCTATTAATGCTAATGGATGTATCACGTAAACTTAAGCATGACTTATGATTTCAGTATATGATCTGGGCAAAGTATGATTTGATATGAACTGAATTATGATTTCTGAATCTGTATGGACTCATTCATTAAAACCCTTTACTCTGTTATTATTCACTGGGCTTTAGCTCACTGTATTATTTATGTATGTAGGTGATCAGGCGCGTGACCAGGCTTAGAGGCTTCTGTCTAGAATCTGTTTTGTCAGCCAACCTATGTGCCTCCCGTGGAGGTTCCGGAGATGTTAAGTGTTATCGTTATGTGATTTAAAGTTTAAGTTATGTTTTCTTGATTGGTTTAGCAAGTCATGTGTATTTTGAAAAAGGGACTAAGTCCCTTTTTGCCTAATCTGTATATTATGACGTGAGGATGATGTGTATATAAGTACATGAAAGGTTTAAAATTTTTCTGTCTCATATAAGTCTGCACAGCTCAATGGACGTTGTATATTATTATTTTCTTCCGCTAGCCCCTAATATTATGTTAATCTGTCTCAGAGGCCTTCGGTAATCTCAAGATTACTGGCCGGTTACGATGCTAAATCTATAGGGGCTGGTTTGGGTCGTGACAGAGGACCAACAGGCCCAGATCCCTAGCCACAGAATAAATTGGAACAAGGGTGTAGTCGGTAGGGTTACCTCGGCTTCATTGCATGCTTTTCTTTACTTCGGTTTTCACTTCTTGAACCGAACTAACGGTTGCCTTCCTTCATGCAAATTTGAACTTTCTCAAGTCTCCATACAGCTACCCCAACTTGAATGTTCTTCGCGCCGCGCTGCGATATCCAAACCGAAGTTGGGCCGAGCTACTGAATTTTGAGCTGACCTACCGATACAGTGGCAAACGAAAGACCAAGGTAACTGACTTCTTGTTGGAAGCCTCTCCTGAACCGGACCTATCCCTGCCTCAAATCAATCTCATCCCACTAACCGCCGAACAAGAAATGGCCAAGAAGAGAGCCGTGTGAGCCCTTCTGACCGAAACAAACCAGCCCGAGGTACCACCAGCCGGTCAGCCTCCGGAGACCGTGGTGGCCCTTTCATCCCATCAACCCTCATCATCTCGTCCAAACAAGCGTGCTCGGACTTCCACAACCAAGCCACGCCTTGTTGATGAAGAAGATACCATCATTCTGCCAAGCCCTCCACCGAGCCCGCAACCGGAGCGCTCTGACCGAGCTATCTCGTCCAAGTGGGCTCAAAAGATCACTTTTCAGAACCGTGATATACGGGATACTGATTCAGTGGTCGCTGAAAAAGACCACCTAATGGCACTCAATCTGGCCAAGAGCGTTTGCCTTCCAGCCGACATGGAGCACCACAACCATCTCACCGAGCTGAAGGCCATTCGCTCGGCCACAAAGTTAATGGTGCTGGTAAGTAACCTCCTTTGCTTATCTTTCTAATTTGTACAACTTTCTGCTCGGTTTTACTACAAGTCACTATCTATTTTTTTGCAGGCCATGCAGAAGAACCATATCGCTCACAAGCGTGTATTGGAACTTCGCAAAACAACAAGGCAGGCAATGGCAGAGGTAACTGAAAAAACCGCCGAGTTAGAACAGGCCAGGAAGCAGATAGTTGAGCTACCAACCGAGAATGGTCGTCTGACCGGTCTTGTTAGTTCGGCTGAAGCAGATAAGCAAAAGGCTGCGGCCGTGATAAAAGATAAATATCTGCGTGAGCTGGCCAAGCTGGAAGGGAAAAAGGATGCCGAGATAAAAGAGTTGGAGAAGAAGCTGGAAGACGCGGAAGACCGCAGTTATAAAGAAGGCGAAGCCACGTACATCTTGCAGTGTGAAGCTGCTAAGGATCTATTTTTCAAGTGCGGGTGGAAAGCGGCGGTGGAACATCTCGGTCATGGTCTAGAGACTGAGGTTTTCCTGAACTCTCCACCATACTTCATACCGGGTTGTATGGCGGAGTATGCAGCCGTCATTCAACAAAAATTCTTTGAGGCTGAGGATGATGAAGAAGAAACCGTACCTAACAATGCCCCGGTCGTTGATGATCCTGCCATCCAGTCAGTTCGGGTGGAGCCGCCGGTGGAAGACCTGACAACCGAGCTATCAACTGAAACCGGGCTCCGGGCTGAACTAGATGTTGATCTTGACGACTTGTTTGCTTGACTTTGTATTTTCTTCTCTTTACTTTTGGAAAAGAAACTGTAACCGGGCTGAAGTCCCATCCCTTTGTAACTCTTTTGCATGTTTAATGAAATCTTCTTCTGTTACAACTGTTATTTCGGCTTAACTTCCATGCTTGTTACTTTCCTAATATAATCTGAGTGAAGTATAACATTTTCCGGCCGAGATATTTATCCCGGTCTTAACCTTGTAATCTAACTGGCCATACCTACCAACCTTTTTAGCCTTGATCCTTATCTCGGCTAAAGAATAATAAGCGTTGGTTTTCCTAGCCAACCACTCTTCAGCCTAGGTCCTTACTTCGGCTGAAGAGTACTAAGTGTTGGTTTTTCCGGCTAACTTCTTTAGCCTAGATCCCTATCTCGGCTGAAGAACAATAAGTGTTGGTTTTTCCAGCCAACCACTTTTCAGCTTAGATCCTTACTTCAGTTGAAGAGTATTAAGTATTGGTTTTTTCAGCCAACCTCTAAGTTGGTTACTTCTGCCAACCTAGAGTGAAGTGTTTGGTTATTTCTGCCAAACGTCCTGCAGCCTGGATCCTTATCCTGGGCTTAGGAGAGGTGTTGGTTTTTCCAGCCAACCTCTAAGTTGGTTATTTCTGCCAACCTAGAGTAAGTGTTTGGTTATTCCGACCAAACGTCCTGCAGCCTGGATCCTTATCCTGGGCTTAGGAGGGGTGTTGGTTTTTCCAGCCAACTTCGTCAGTACTGATCCTAATCTTAGCTGAAGAGAGTGCAAAATTGGTTATTCCGGCCAACTGTGCTTTCAGTGCGCCTAACTCACTAAAACAATCTTTTACAGAAGGAAACAACTATACTGAAAAGAAACTACTTGTTTTATTGAGAAAGAAAAAATTACAAATACTTGAAAGAAAAGCTAAAAATAAAATAGTTTGAGATTGGCAGTGTTCTATGGCCTGGGAATGGCTTTGCTGTCTTTATCTTCCAAGTGGTATACCCCTTTTCCTGCTAATCCAACCACCTTATAAGGTCCTTCCCAATTAGGCCCTAACTTGCCATCTCCGGGGTACCAAGGTGTTTCCCATCACTTTGCAGTACCCAATCTCCGATTTTGAATTGTCTTGGATGTACTGTTTTGTTATACTTTCTGGACAACTCTTGCTGGTACGAGGCAATGTGAACTAGTGCTCTTTCTCTTCTTTCTTCCGCAAGATCGAGCTCCAATGCTATGGCTTCTCCATTTAAGTCTGGATCAAAATTTTCACTTCTAATTGTGGGGAGGCCAACTTCCAGTGGGATTATTGCTTCCATGCCATAAGCTAAGGAAAAGGATGTTTCGCCAGTAGACCGCCGAGGTGTGGTGCGGTAAGCCCATAAAACATGAGGGAGCTCCTCAGCCCACTTTCCTTTTGCTTTCTCTAACCGTTTCTTCAATCCGTCCAAGACGACTTTGTTTGATGCTTCTGCTTGGCCGTTTGCTTGGGGGTATGCTGGTGTAGAATTGTAGAATTCTATCTTGTACTCCTCACAAAAGCCTCTAAAAATTTTGCCGTCGAATTGAGTGCTGTTGTCCGATATTAGAGCTTTTGGTATGCCGAACCGAGTGATGATATTCTGCCAGACAAACTTTTTTACATCCTTCTCCTTGATTGATGCCAATGCTTCTGCCTCCACCCACTTTGTGAAGTAGTCTGTTGCTGCAAGGAAGAACTTTCTGTTGCCGGGTGCCGTTGGAAGTGGTCCTACTATGTCCAAGCCCCACATTGCAAAGGGCCATGGGCTTGTCAATGGTAGGAGTTCTCTGGCTGGCTGATGTATTTGGTGTGCGAACTTCTAACATTTCTCGCACTTCTTGACATACTTCTCTGAATCTGCTTGCATGTATGGCCACCAATATCCTTGCGAAATTGCTCTGTAGGCCAATGATCTTCCTCCTTGATGGCTTCCACATACGCCTTCGTGTATTTCGAACAAGAATGCTTCCACTTTGCTGGGGTGGACACACTTTAGGTAAGGTCCTGTGAAGGATTTCTTGTACAATGCCATTGATGGGGAGAGCCAAAAGTGCTGTGACTTTGCTCTTATTTTGTTGGCCTCTTTCTTTTCCTCCGGTAAGACGCCGTCTTTTAGGAACAGTATGATGGGATCCATCCACGAAGGGCCTAGTTCGGCACAACATACATCTTCTACTTCGGGTTCTTCAATGCTTGGTCTTGGTAGGTAGTCAATCAGCAATGGATAAGGGATGGAGGTATCTGCCATTGAAGCAAAGCTTGCTAGTTCGTCCGCTCTACTGTTTTCTTCCCTGCCGATCTGCTCTATCCGCACTACTTCAAATTTCTTGATCTCTTTTCTGACTAACTCTTGGTACTTAGCCATCCTGTCATCCTTTGCCTCGTAGTCGCCTGAAATTCGGTTTACCACCAGTTGTGAGTCACTGTAAACCATTAGCTCGGTGGCCTTCATGTAGGATGCTGATTTTAAGCCTGCCAGAAACGCTTTATATTCCGCTTCATTGTTTGATGCTGGGAAGCCAAGGTTGACTGCTTGCTCCACCACTAGGCCATCTGGTGAGATGAGGACTATGCCTAGTCCTGCACCGTGCCTGTTGGACGCTCCATCCACGAAGAGCTTCCACATCTCTCCAACGAACAGTTTCCAGCAAGTGGAGGGATCAGATGATGTCTTGGGATCAAGAGTGTTGCTGGTGTTTTCTTCGAGGTCCATGCTTGCTGTCTGCCCCTTGCTATCTGATTGTACCAAGTCTTTATTTGTTGGTGAGTCTTGGCTTGGTGTAGCATGGTTTGCTTCTTCCTTCCTTACTTTACTCTAGTCTGCCTTAGGGTCTGACTGGGTATCCTGCACCAGGGGTTGCGCTATTCCGGCGTCAACTTCCAACCCTAGTTCGGTTGTACCAGTTAGGTTGACTGGGCAGATATGATGACTTATTGGGGTGAATTCTGCGACAAAGTCTGCCAAGGCTTGGGCTTTTACCGCGGTTCTGGGTTGGAACTTGATGTCAAACTGTCCCAACTCTATTGCCCACTTTAGGATTCGCCCAGAAAAGTTTGCCCTCTCAAACAAAGCTTTTAATGGAAAGGCTGTGAGGACGACTGTGGTGTGGGCGTGGAAGTAATGCGACAACTTCCTTGAGGCTATCATCAAGGCTAGGGCCAGTTTTTCCAGTGGTAAGTACCTTGTTTCTGCGCCTAGTAATGTCTTGCTGACATAAAAGATGGGCAGATGTTGGATTCCTTCCGCTCGGACCAACACTGCGCTAATTGCGTGCTGTGAAACTGCCAGGTACAGAAAGAGTTCTTCTCCAGGTATTGGGGTTACAAGCAGTGGTGGAGAAGACATATATTCTTTTAAGCTTTCTAGAGCGCAGTCGCATTCTTCGTCCCACTCGAACTTGGCTTTTAATGCTTGAAAAAATGGTCGACATCTGTCTGACGATCGACTTATGAATCGGTTGAGTGCAGCTGCCATGCCGGTAAGATGCTGCACTTCTTTTACTGAGTTGGGCCTCTCCAGATCCTGAATTGCTTTGATCTGAAAGGAGTCTGCCTCAATACCTCGGTTGGTCACCAAGAAGCTCAAGAATTTGCCAGATCCTACACCGAACGCACATTTGGACGCATTAAGGCGCAGCTTGTGCTTTTTCAGGATCTGAAACATCTCACCTAGGTCCTTGAGATGGTCATTCTTATCCTTGCTCTTGACCACCATGTCGTCGATGTAAGCCTCCATTGTTCTGCCTAACAATGGTTCAAACATCTTGGTGACCATCCGTTGGAATGTTGCTCCTGCGTTCTTTAGGCCAAAGGGCATGACCTTGTAGCAGTACAGTCCTCTTGGTGTTGTAAAAGATGTGACCTCCTGGTCTGGTTCATACATAGCGATCTGATGGTAGCCTCTGTACGCATCAAGAAAGCTAAGTCGGTTGTGCCCCGCCGTTAGGTCTACCAGTTGGTCTATCCGGGGTAGGGGGAAGCTGTCCTTTGGGCACGCTTTGTTGACTGTTTTGTAGTCTATGCAAACACGCCATTTTCGATTCTTCTTTGGTGCCACCACTGTATTAGAGATCCATCTGGGGTAGTGCACCTCTCTGATAGCTCCTGCCTCCAGCAGGTTTCCTATTTTTTCCGCCACTATCTCAGCGTGGTGGAGTGCCGATCTGCGAGTGCGCTGAATGATTGGTCTGGCGGTTGGGTGGACATTCAATTGGTGACAAATGAAGCTTGGGTCAATGCCAGGCATATCATACGGCGTCCAGGCAAACACTTCGATGTTAGAGGTCAAGAATTCCATGACCTCTATTCTCTCAGTGCTGGACATAGATGAGCCAAGCAAAAAGAACTTATCCGGGTTCTTTTCATCTATTCTTACCTGTACCAAGTCTTCCACTGCCTTCTGTTCAGTGGCTTTGCCAACATCCACGAACAATTCATTGCTCTCTGGTTCTTCCACCATCTGTATGAACCCCTTGGCAGCTCGGCTGCCATTTACTGTGACGAAGCATTGCTTGGACATAATTTGGTCTCCGTAGACCTCTTCAATTACTTCGGCTTCGTTGGGGAACTGCATTACTTGATGGTAGGTTGATGCTACTGATCGCATGGCATGCAGCCATGTTCTTCCTAAGATGATGTTATAAGTGGAAGGGACTTTCAATACCTAGAATTCCACTTGTTTTGTCATGCTTCCTACTCTGACTGGGAGGATTATCTTGCCAACTGACCACTCTGGCATTGAGTTGAATCTGATCAGGGGAGATACGGCTGGTGCCAAGTCTTTGTCCTTCAGTTTCAATTGTTTGAAGGTTTTGTAGTACATTATCTCGCATGAGTTCCCTTGGTCAATCAAAATTCGCTTGATGTCGTAATCCTTGACCCGAAGAGTGACGACCAGTGCATCATTGTGAGGGCAATATATCCTTGCCAAGTCTTTGTCCGAAAAAGACATGACGTTCGTGGCCTCTGTTCTCCCCTTTTTAATGGTAGGTTGCGCACTTAATACCTCCCATAAGTGTTCAGCCTTCTTGATCGTTCCCCTGAGCTCACATACTCTCTCAGGTTCGAATACCCCATGTATTACGTTAATCACCCCTTAAGGTGGGGCGTCAATTGGCATTCCGTCTGGGTGATCGTAGTTCTGGGGGGCTGGCTGTGTCCCTCCTTCTATGTACTTGTCCAGATGCCCAGCTGCCACTAACTCCTCCAAGTGTTGCCTTAATGGCGTGCAATTTTCAATGCGGTGCCCCTTTTCCTTATGGAAGGTGCACCTGGATCTTTCGTCGTAGTCCTTTTGTGCTTCTCCCAGCTTAGCTGGCCATCTGATGAAATGTTCATCACGTATCTCACTGAGAATTCGGTAGATTGGTTTCTTGAATACCGTGGTAATGGCAGTGCGGACTCTCAACCATCTTTTATCTCGGTCCTCTTCGTTGTCTCGCCTGCCTCGTCCATTCTTGCTTGGACGTTCTACCGTGTTGATTTTTGCCGTAGTCTTCTTATCTGGCGTTGCTGTTGCACCAGATTTTGCTTTAGCACGGGCGCCATCTTCCTCCACCCAAATATGTTGGTGCACTCTCTCCATCAAGGCTTCCATCGTGAGGGGTGGCGTCATAGTAATTGAATCCCTCAACCTGTTTCCGACTGGAAGTCCTCTTTTATATTGTGCGATGGCGAGATTGGTGGGGCAGTCCCCTATCTGGTTGAACATCTCCCAGTAGCGACTGTTGTAAGATCTCAATGTTTCCTTGTCGCCCATGTCAATGGAGAGTAGTTGATCGATCTCCACTGGGGTCTTGGTGTTCGTTTTGAACCTTGTTACGAACGCCTCTGCCAATTGTGCCCAGGAGGCTATGCTGCCTTCTGGTAGTCTTTCGAACCAGGTTAAACCTAGGTCGCCAAGGCTTGATGGGAATAAGATGCACATTAAAGCCTCGTTTCGTCAGTAAACTGCCATGACCTGGCGAAAGTGGCTTAAGTGCGAGTAGGGGTCTGTTTTTCCCTCATACGTGGTAAATTTGGGCTGAAGGAAGCCGAAGGTAGGGGCGCGTTCTCAATTGCCGGAACGAACGGCGAGGTCTGTAGTCTTGCTAAGGCTTTGTCTGTCGGTTCGTAAGCAGGGCGCGCTATTGGCATTCCTACCTCGACGCTTCCATGCGTCCGAGGAGCCAACCGTTGAAGGGCTGAGACTCTACGCGGGTCGCGTGCCCTGGTATCCTCTTTCCATCGTGCCCTTTCTTCTAGCACAGTTCGTAAGTCGGACGATCTGGGCAATTCCGTCTGCCTGGATGATGTCTGGTGCCTGCGCGAGGGCCGATAGGTGCTTCCTTCAGTGCATGACCTCTCAGTTCTCGTTCTCTCAGACCTGGAGTAATGAGTCCTGGAAGTCCTGGATTGAGTATCGCATGTTCTAAGGCTTCTACTCTCTGCCTGCGACGGTGTGGTATGCCTACCACAATCCTCCGAGTGGCGAGGGGGCGTGTTGCCTTTGCGCCCCTCTCCTGTCGCCACCCCTTTTCCCTTGATCTGGCGCTTCATGGCCTCCATGTCCGCCGCCATCCTCCTTATTAGTTCATCCTGCTCTTTTACGCGATCCTCCAGAGCTTGAGGGTCGATTCTTCACCTCTGCCTTTCAGGACTTTGAGAGCGACGGGGGCTGTTGTTCTGCCTCCCCCTTATATCCCTCCGGGGGTTCTGTCGTTGGGGCTCTAAGTCCGCCATGGGAGGGATAGGAGGTAAACCTTTGCGCCTCCCACCCCCCTCTGGGGTTTGTTCGTCAATGGCGGACTGAGGCAACTCTTCAATGTGCGCCATTGCTTCTAATTAGCAAGGAAAACTTGATCAAGAGGTTTGTTCTTTCTGTTTTTCCCACAGACGGCGCCAATTGTACGAGCACGAAATATTGTCCTCGTATAATCCTGTTGATCAAGTCTACGCTCCTCCGTACGTCGTCGCTTTACTCCCTGAAAACACAAACGTGAGCTAGCCGGCGGGTGTGTGCCGGATACCTCTCCGATGCCTAAGTCAGCCAAATAGACAAATAGACAAAAAGCTCTGTGTATTCGGGAATCAAAGTTGTGTTACCTCTCCATAGGTGATGTTGTGAGTTTTTATAGGTTCCGCGTGGCACAATCCTAGTAGGACTCTTACTCCTCCATGTAAAGTCCTCCTAGGAATCACATTCCTGAAAGATAATGCTTATCCTTCAACACCCCCCTCACTGCTTAAACCAAGTGAGATGGTTTTACCATGGTCGGATGTCAATACGACCGAGATAACATGGCCATGCTAAAGCCGCAGAATAGACCGAGCTTCAACTGGCTTGGTTCTTCCTTTCACTGCGTGTACCTCGGTACTGGGTTGTCTGAAACCGTGCTAACCATGACGAGTTTGGACCGAGCTAACTAATAACAAGGTCTTGTGGTAGGCTTCAACATACCTCGCTCAAAAGGTGTGACCGAGCTAACTGTTGTCACTCTAGCCGTGGTGACCGAGTTAACTGCAAAGTCCTTTTGGACCGGGCTAACTACAATGCTCTCTGGGACCGGGCTAACTACAAGGCTTTCTATGACCGGGCTAACTCCTGGGCCCTTTTTACCCTGCCCTTCTTACCGTGGCCCACAGAATGGCCCACTACCCAGCTCGGCCCAATTTACATATAAGTTACCCTCTCAATATATATATTCACTTTCCATCAGTTTCATCATAATTATACTCAAACTCTATATGTATATATATATATATAATTCAGATAAATAAGTATAAAAATAAATAATAAAGAAATTAATGTATAATATGAATATTGTCTAAATGGTAAGAGTATTTTTAATGAAACTAGAGATATTGGGTTCAAATCTTACTCACGCCTTTAAATAATATATTTTTATTTTGGATAAATTACAAATATACCCCTAAGATTTGCTTAAAGTATAGATTACCCCTATGGTTTGGAAAATTATAAATACCTTAATATTTTTATTTAACAGAATTAACTAAATAAAATGAAATCATAATTGTTCTCCTATACAATAATAAAATTATCTAAATTATTAATTAAAATATATTTCTAAGACTTGATGATTTATTAATAAAAAGAGCGATTTGTTATGAAATTAGAAATCTCGATGGGTGAAATGTAATTTCCAAAATCACATGAGGCGATTCGTATTTTAATCAAATCTCAGGAGGTGTATTTGTAATTTACCATTTTATTATAGGATAGGAAAATTTGTCACACCACACTATTAGACAACCAAGTCATATACTCACATATATAATAGTATAGATATGCATATATTGATAGGTGGCACACGCAATTTAAATAAATAAATATAAAATAAAGTATCCAGTGGTGATCAAATAATAAGAGTCTTATTTAACAAATTCAAAATATAATGTTCGAATCTTGTTTATCTAGAAGCCACTAAATATTTAGATACCAAGTCCAATATTCACATATATAATATATACATAGATATATATATATATAAAAGTATGTATCTACCTGAAGAAGTCCCAAGGGGAGTGCATTCCGGCCGGCAGCTCCGTGAGACCATTTTTAGCATAAATGGACCTATACACAGCCCCTGCCGACGCCTTTTCATCGCTCCCCGGCTTCGATTCTTCTACTTTGACAGTGTAAACCGCCATTAATTCAACCTCCAAGCAAGAAAACTACCGAATTGTGTTGCTGATTGATATATATGATATCAAATTACTAACAAATTGGATCGCATTAGAGTGATCAGACAGTTACAAAGCTTTTGTGAATCTTATTGGTTTAACAGAGAAACAGATACAGAGTGGTTGGTTGAGAGCTTAATTAAAGCAATAAATTGAAGAAGTTAAAAAAAGCCAAAGACATCTCTGCGAATTCAGTATCGGCCTTAAATGCGAGTCTGTGTGTACGTAACTGATATGCCTTTTTACAGGTCTTACCAAAACAAAATTATTTAGGTCAAGTTTGGGAAGACTAAGGTCAAGTTTGAAAAGTCTTAAAAAAATTAAAAAAGTTAAAAAGTTATTTAAAAAGTCAAAAGGTTATCACTATTCATCAAAAGTCAACAAGTACGACTGCACAACTCTTAATTCTAATTTTTCCCTACAAATCAATTTTTATAATTTTTTATTACACATTTTTTCATAAAAAGTCAAAAAGTTAACCCAAACATTCATATTTTTAACCTCAACTTTTTAGTCTAAAAAGACAAAAAGTATACTTATTTAGGACACCCCAAACAACCCTTAAATAAGTGCACTTTTTGACTTTTTATGAAATATGGATTGGATTTGAGTTGGGTTTGAAGTGATGTGTTAGAGAGGTGATGTGACTTAAATAAGATGATGTGACTTAAATAGGATAGTGACTTTTTGACTTTTTGAATTTTTTTGAGGATGCCAAACTTGACCTTAATTTTCTTTAACTTGCTACCCTATACTCCTATGAATTACAATTTTAATAATGAAAATGAAATATAATACATAATTATTAAGGGGTTGTTTGGGATGTCTTAAATAAGTGCATTTTTTGACTTTTTGGACTAAAAAATTTAGGAAAAAAATATGGTTGTTTGGATTAATTTTTTGACTTTTTGTAGAAAAATGTGTATTAAAAAATTGTATAATTAGTGTGTAGGGGAAAAGTAAGATTGAGAGTTGTGCAGCCGTACTTTTTAACTTTTGGTGAATAGTGATAACTTTTTAACTTTTTAAATAACTTTTTGATTTTTTAACTTTTTAGCCAGATGCCAAACTTGACCTAAATGTAAAGAGAATTTTGATGGAATATTTGAATGTGCGTCAATTTTTTGAATTTGACTCGACATGTTATTTGAGGGGTTAGAGAAAAGAAATTATGTGAATAAATTATTTTTATAATTTATTATAAAATAAAAAATAAGATTCATAACATGAATGGTGTGAAATGTTTTTCAAGACCACAAAAGAATCTCTCATATATAAATATGATTATTATAATATTACTCTTTTAATTAAAAAAAGCTTGGACAGTGCAAATTTACGCTATTGGTTTGTGATTTTATTAACAAGTAGTGTATACCCAAAAAAAAAATTATAGAATGAGACCTTTTTGTCAAACATCTATATTTCATTTTGTATTTTACTTTATGTTTGACATAAATTTTTTGGATTAAAATAGTTTAAAAAGATAAAATAAATTAAAAAATTAATAAAATAAAATGTCACATTCAAATTATAATAATTTTATTTTTTCTCTTATAAAAGATAAAAAATTTACTTCAAATGAAACTTTTTAATCTTAAATTAAAATAGTCAAAAAATTAACATATATTCCAAACGAAGGCTTAATATTTTGATTTTTAAAAATTTTAACATACATTTTTGTTCTTATTAAAATTCAGCCACGTGGATAAGGATAGTGGAAGCTGCCAAAGCCAGCTAGAACTTGCACGGTGGTTACACGCATTTTTATTAAAATAATAATAATTATAGTAATAGGAACGAAAGAATTGCACATGCATTACCAGACCGAGCATTATCTATTAAGAAAAATACTCGGGAGTATTAATTTAAGGGTTGTTTGGGGTATTTTAAATAAGTGTATTTTTTATTTTTTTAGATTAAAAAATTGAAGAAAAAAATATGGATGTTTAGGTTAATTTTTTGACTTTTTATGAAAAAATCTGTATTAAAAAATTGTATAAATTAGTGTATAGGGAAAAATTAGTATAGCCGTAATTTTTGACTTTTGGTGAATAGTAATAATTTTTTAACTTTTTGAGTTACTTTTTAACTTTTTAATTTTTTTTTCAATTTGCCAAACTTGCCCTTAGTACTCATAATTCATCTCTAATGATATATAATGAATTATATAAAGGGTGAGCTTATACTCTACCTCTCTCTCATCTCATTATGAATTAAAATGGAATTCTATATTAGTGGGATGTAACATAATTAATTAATTAATTTATTAATCAATGTAGTAATGTTATAGATTCACATTTTGTATTCACAAATTCACCCAATGATATGGTAAGAGGGCAAGATATATTATTAGATGTATAATAAATTAAAAATTAACACATATAATACTATATCTTTATAGATATAATTGTGAAATTTTTTTATATATCTTAAACATTTTCCTAACCAAGGAGATAAGTTGAAAAGTGAAAGCGTTTGCTACACATTTAACTAAGGAAACCTTGGCTTGAATTTTCGATTGTTAAGGAAAAAATGGGGTATGTAATCATATTCAAGTAATTGTCCTTTCAAAGTTTTTGAAGGGGATTTGGGATTTTAGTTTATAGAGAATTTTTTATTGTGCTATTATAATTTATTAATATGCTAACATTTTATCTAATGCTAAAACCAAAAAATTGAAGTTTAATGGCAATTGAATAAAATTTATTTGCGAGTGTAACATTTTTCTTGACTGCAAGTTCCTTTTTGAAACGTTGGGGATATTGGAGTTTCACTATTGTTATAGGGAAGCTAATGCATGTACTGATTTGTTAGCTAACTTAGACAGTAGAATGGATTTCGATTTTTATTTATTTGATATTCCTGTTTCTATTGCTTTCAATCAA
Organism: Camellia japonica; assembly: GCA_030407325.1. Classification (NCBI taxonomy): domain Eukaryota; kingdom Viridiplantae; phylum Streptophyta; class Magnoliopsida; order Ericales; family Theaceae; genus Camellia; species Camellia japonica. The sequence continues at coordinate 169,890,610 of JAPPVO010000029.1, forward strand.
TTGGTACTTAACGTCAGAGGACAATCTTATACTAGACTAATTTAATTTTATAAAGTATTATTTTAAATACACAAAAAAATAAATAAGAAAAATAAGAGAGAAGGGGGGGGGGGGGGACATTATGAATTAATTTTTACTCGTATTGGTGAGTGAGTGGTAGTTTCTAACCGTAGATGTTGACTCATGCTCAACATGTAATTGGATGAGCCTACTATGTTAGAACCAAGTATGTGTCATGGATGCTCAAGACAAAGGTAGGTAGGCGTTGAAATCAAACACATGTATAACTCTTTAAGTTTTAACGCAACTTCAAGAGACATAGAACACCCTTACGCGTTATGTATCAATTTTTATAGTTGAGTTTTGTTTTGTGTATAATTGACTTTTTTAAGCAATTTTTTAGTTTTTTTAAACTAAAAAAGTCAAAGAATTTGAAAAAGTTATTAATTTTTTTTTTGAAAAATTTATCCATAAGTCCTAGTTTTTTGAAAAGTTGAACCATTTAGTCCTAAAAATTTTCTTATGCTCCATTTAATCCCATTTGCACATCAATCTAATGTTCGAAACATTAATCTGATGTTCGAAACATTAATCTGATGTTCGAATCTAATGTTCGAAACATTAATCTGATGTTTGAAACATTGTAATGGGACCTTTCAATCTATAAGAAAACTTTTAGAACTAAACAGTGTATAAGTTATTAATTTGGGATTTATTGGTGCATCCCCTTTTTTTTTTGAGTGAAAAAATTAATGTAAAATGTAATATTTTTAATTAATAACAAACAGTTTAATGATTTTTTGATTTTTTACCCTTTTTCTAACAAACCATAAATGCCCTGTGTCATTTTTTTGTAAGTGAGTTATGTGTTCTTAACATTATTAGAATTTGGTAAGAGGTCAATTTAACTTCTTGTTTATAAACCTTAACCTATTCTCGTTTAATATAAAAATCAATCAATCCAATCTAATAAATCAGACTTACTGGTTGTCTTCTTTCTAGCATGGGACAAAACCTCTCAGAAATTAAGATATTTTTTAAATCTAAATATATATGTATATATATATATATCCATTTTGTGACAAATGAGAAAATAAAAATATAGATATTTTTTAGATCTATAGAACTTACTATCTTAATACATTCTCAAATATTAGATGACAAATGATAAAAATATCCTTAGGTCATTATTTAATATTAAAAATAACATAAAAAAATATATTTTTAAAAGCAATACAAATATTTTAAAATTAATAAAAAAATATATATGTATACTTTTTAGTATATCAGACCATCTCCAACGGAGAACCAAATCCTGCATCAAATTCAAAATTTGATGAAAAAGCCACTTTTTACAGCTCCAACCGTTTCACCAAACGCATATCAAATTCAGGATTCACCAAACAAAACATCAAACTGATACCGAGAGACAGATTTTATCAAAACACTGTTACCGACCGTGAAAATGGTACACCGGTTAACCACCCGGTTGCCCGGCCGGTTGACCAACCGGTCACCCGGTTTCCTTTAAATTAGGTAGGTTCAAAAGGTTCAAACAGTTTAAAAAAAAAAAAAAAAATTAATTTTGTCTACCCGGTCGACTGGCCGGTCGACCGGCCGGTCAACCAACCGGGCAACCGTCTCCATTGATGAACTGACCAACCATGCAACCTTGCCATCTCTGGAAGAACATAGGAAAGAGATTTGATATACACCATTCTGCAATTTAATATACAACCTTGCCCACGTGTACAACAAATCTGTGAAACATCCCCATCTCTCTTGATTAGCTTCATGCACTCAAATCTGTGAAACCTCCCCATACTCCGTTTACTCTGCAATTTAAAGCTGTGAAAAAAAAAAAAAAAAAATTTCTCTTCCCGGTCGACTGGTTGGTTGACCCACGGGATTTGATACAGATTTGATATACACCGTTGGAGCGAGTGATATTCAATTTGATGAAATGAGCCATTTTTGACTCAGATTTGGTGAAAAATCTGAGTCACCGTTGGAGATGCTCTCACGATAATTGTTAGCAAAATCCACATTCAATTATGTTTAGAAATTCACATGCGTGGAGACAGGCTAAATATTATAAATGCATCGAAATAACAAGGCAAAAATATTTTCAGATTATAAAATTCATAAATCCAAGAAGATACTTAGAATTTAAACATTCACCATATTTTAAGAACTTTTTTAAATTTTCTTGTAAGTAAAATGGACATTTAGAACTCGTAAATTCGAACCCTCTCAAAACAAAGGGGTAAAAACAATTTGAACAAAGCTAAAGTTCTAAATATTTTTCTATTTACAAACAATTTTATTTACAAAAAAACAAAAACAAAAAAAACAAAAAAAAAAACAAAACAAAACAAAAAAAATAAAATGATGTATATATATTTTAGCTTCTATAAATATAGAGAGAGAGAGAGCGACGCAGATGGGTAGAGGTTGAGAAGAAATGGAAGTGTGATTCTCCATCCATCGGTCTATGTTCACAGTCATCACATTCACACACTCTCTGTGTCTCTTCTCTATCTCTCTCATTACTCTCGTCAACTTTGCATTAAATGCTCTTTTTCCCAACCCAACACCAATCATTTAATGACCGCCTTACAAAATTCAGCCCCCTCAGAACTCTCATTTAATTCACCCACGCCACCCCCCCCCCCATTAAAGCTGCCCCGACCCCATCCTCCTCCGCCACCGGCACCGCCGCCGCCGTTGTCAGTCGAGCCATTTCCGGCCATTTTTTTACCTTCTGTTAAATCTCTCCGGCGACAGCAACGCCTCTGGATCGCCGCTCCTCAGCCGGCTCGACGAGAACATCCCGGCCCCCGACGACCTCATGAACATCGGGCTTGCCAACGATTTAGTCCGTCGTGATGATCCCCCTCCTCCAGCGTATCTCTCCGATACCGGAAAAAATCCACCTCCTCGACGCCGGAAAAACGGAGATTTCATGCCTCTGTAGTATCGGAAAGAGAAAACCCTAGGTTTCGTCAACGAACTGAACGGCGATGGTCTTTTGCTCCAGAATCCTCCTCCTCCCCGCCGATATCTCCACGGCGACGTCGTCACCGGCTCCATAACTAACCTTTCCGATCCTAAATTTCGCTCGAATCCGAAAGAGTACGATCGCTTCAGCAAGAAATCGCGGCCGTTGAATCGGTCCTCCGACTGGTTATTTGGCGGTTCCTGTGTGATCTCTCCGACGGCTGTGTCCGATTCCGGCGGACCTTCTTCCAACGGTTCCAGAATTGTGCTCTCGATGATTATATCATCGAGACTCGGCCGGATTCTGGCGGCCATCACCGGAATGAACGGAGAGTCCGGCCGGAATATTCTGGATCTGCAGAGAGGACAATTCGCGTGCGAGCCGAGCCATATATCGATGCAATCAACGTGAAACGCGTGGTAACAAACCGGAAGCGTTCTGACGTAATCGTTCTCTTCGAACTCGAGAAGACACACTGCACACTCGTGAACGCTGCTCTTCCTCGTGTAGACGGAGAGAGGAATCGTCTTGATGACCGACTCGTCGAGTCCGTACGGAGACAGCAAGTGGAAAGCGTCAGTTGGATCGAAGGAGGACGAATTGTAGGGAGGCGACTCGATGTCGCCACCGGCGGAGGAGGAAGGGACGTAGGATCGGAGGAGGCGCCGCCGCCTCCGCCACTGCCGCCAGCGGCGGTGCTGGTGGATTAAGTAACGCGAGATTAGGCGCGAGTAGGTTACAACGACAAAGGCGGTGGCGATGATGACTACCATAGCAATCAATGGAGGACTGAAATCAACGGGAAGTTTCGACGGCGGCGATGAAGACAAAGACGACGACTGTGGCGACGGGGCTGGAGCAGGATCGAGCATGATATTGATTACGTGGCGGCGGCGATGGTGACGGTGGAGGAGGAAGAGGAAGGGGGTTGGGTTGGGCTGAGAGGTGTGTTAATGGAGGGTGGTATTGGGGTTTGTTTGGCGGGGGGGGTTTAATGCGTTTTGGTTTGACTGAAGACTCTGGTGGTGTGGGTCTCGTCTTTCTTGCGATTTGTCGATGGGGTTGCGGGCGAAGGACACGTCAACATTTGTGAATTTAATGTTACGAGATTGTTTCTGGTGTGGAGATGTACTTCATAGTTACCATGAGGAAAATGCTTGTCAGCTTGCCACATTAGGAAATGGCTTCTGATATGCTCTTGACTTTTGAGTGTTTTTGTTGTTTTCTGATGTGGCATGGATTGATTGGTTCAATTAAGTCAAAGGGTTTGTGGGTTGGTTTTCGTAGCATTGTGTGATTCGGTACTACTCATTTGGCTGCCGTTTGTATTATACAGTACCCTTTTGTTTTTCTTGGCAACCTTTTAGGCCAGTAGTAGTGAGAGAAGTGACACAACACAATGAGTTTTTTTTTTAAAATATTTTTTATTACTTTATTTTTTTTCTGTTTAGTTTATTTATTTATTTATTTATTTATTTATTTATTATTATTATTATTATTTGTGAATGAAAATAGGTACAGTTTTTGCCTATTATTAAAAATAACTTATATAAGTAAAAAAAATTGATTAGTATATTGTTTTATGATATTTTATTTATTATGTAACATCTCATTAATTTATTAATAATAAAAACGAATAATAAGACCTAATAAAGGGTTTGTTTGAGAAGTGAGTTGGTTTTTTAGTTTTTTAGCTATTTTAGCCTGGAGTTAAAAAGTCTCGTTTGGAAAATGCTTATTTTTTTGACTTTTTGTGAGAGAAAAAATGTAATGATTATGAGTTGGATGTGATGTTTTATCTTATTGGGTTAAAAAAATTATTTTATCTTTTTGTGACTAAAATAGCCCCCAACCCAACCCAACCCAATCTTTTTTCCCAAACGAAGCCAAAGTGAGGTTTAATGAACCCCATGGAAATAGGGGGGCTTACCAGCTGGTCCCATGCAAACAAATTAATACCCACAAAGTCCTGCCCTATTTCAGTTTTCAATTTTACCCCTTAATGTCACACCACACGCGTGAAGCAAAGAACATATCACGAGCTCTTCCCTGTGCGCGTGAAACACACGCTCCTTCTCAATTGTTCTGATTTGGAAACTATTCTGAGGCGATTTGGAAACCATTCTGAAGCGATTTGCAATTTGGAAATTGAAACAAAAGAAGAGATTTTTCCTGAATCTCCCATCGTTTCCAAAGAAATCACCTCTGCTTCGATCTATATTCTGATTCCAAACAGATCCCCAACAAATCATCCACTGTTTCAATCTATATTTTCTGTTTAGTTCATCTTCAACAAACATGCGAATCAAACGTGAGTCGTATTCATCTTCCGTTCTTCTTTTATAACTATAATTAAATGATATTCAACTTCATAATAATCGCATCTTCATGTTCATTTGCTATAAGAATGATAGATTTGCTTAATTTTCTTAATTGAGTGATAAAATTTGTTATAATGATGGATTTGCTTCCCTTCTTCTTTCATAACTATAATTGAGTTATAAAATTCGACTTGAAGCTATTTTCAATGTGTATCATACAGTATTAATTTATGATTGATATTCAACTTCATAATAATCACATCTTCATGTTCATTTGCTATACAATGATGGATTTGCTTACTTTTGCTATTTCAGTGATAAAATTTGATATACAATAACAAATTTGCTTACTTTGCCCAATTCAGTGAGAAAAATTGCTATAAGAATGATAGGTTTGCTTAATTTTCCTAATTGAGTGATGAAATTTGTTATAATGATAGATTTGCTTCTCTTCTTATTTCATAACTATGGATTTGCTTTCCTTCTTCTTTCATAACTATAATTGAGTAATAAAATTCGACTTGAAACTATTTTCAATGTGTATCATACAGTATTAATTTATGAGTGATATTTAACTTCATAATAATCGCATCTTCATGTTCATTTGCTATACAATGATGGATTTGCTTACTTTTACTAATTTAGTGATAAAATTTGATATACAATAACAGATTTGCTTACTTTGCCCAATTTAGTGATAAAATTTACTACAAGAATGATAGATTTGCTTAATTTTCCTAATTGAGTGATAAAATTTGTTATAATGATAGATTTGCCTCCCTTCTTCTCTCATAACTATAATTGAGTGATACAATTCGACTTGAAGCTATTTGCAATCTGTACCATATAGTATTAATTTATGAGCGATATTCAACTTCATAATAATCACATCTTCATGTTCATTTCCTATACAATGATGGATTTGCTTACTTTGGCTAATTCAGTGATAAAATTTGCTATACAATGCCAGATTTGCTTGCTTTGCCCAAATCAGTGAGAAAATTTGCTATAACAATGATAGATTTGCTTAATTTTCCTAATTGAGTGATAAAATTTGTTATAACGATGGATTTGCTTCCCTTCTTCTTTCATAACTATAATTGAGTGATAAAATTTGACTTGAAGCTATTTTGAATTTGTACCATACAGTATTAATTTATAAATGATATTCAACGTCATAATAATCATACCTTTATGTTCATTTGCTATACAATGATGCATTTGCTTACTTTTGCTAATTCAGTGATAAAATTTGCTATACAATTGTTTTCATCTTCATTATGATACTTCATGTTCTTTTGCAATTTGGAATCTAAACTTTGCTATACAGTTATATATTTGCTTAATTTGTATAATAGAGTGATAAATTCTTCTTAGTTTTCAATGTTCATGCTCAATGTTTTTGTACAGATGTCCCCAGTCATCGTAAAAGATTACGTCGTCGAGAAACAAGTTTCTTAAAGAAGAAAAAGATTGAAAAAGTTGAGTTTGTTATAGAGCCAACAATACATGAAAATGAAAATCAACTAGAAGTTAAACCTAAATCTAACATTGATAATGAGGAGCCCAAACAAGAACAACTGAAACAAGCTACAGAGCTCCACAAAGCAAGATGGAAGAAAAAGATTAATGGAAGAAAAACTAGGACTGAACAGATACATGATAATGAAGCAAAGTATGTCTACCGTTCTAACATTCAATCTCTTATCAAATTTTTCAAGACAACAAAACTCAGAGAGGAGCATTTGACACTATTGAGAAAGACACCTTTTTCACTTCTGGTTGATACATTGAGTGAAAACAAGGTTAAAAGAAGAGATTCAATTAAATATGATGATGTGGTTGCAAAAATTTTGCAAACTTACCAAATCGATGGAACCACATTTGAAATTGCTGGGAAGAAGCTGAAGTTAAAAAGAAATGACTTCAAGTTAATTTTTGAGATTGCATGTGGACAAAAGAAGATGAATCTTGCATACTGAAAAAAAAAATGAGGTAGCTATGGTGCAAAGAAGGAAAATAACCGAGAGCAGAATGACAAGTGCTTCAATCCAAAAGTTGATAACGAAACTTTTGAGAAGCAACAATAATGAAGATGTAGAAGATGTCGTTAGGCTTATGTGCCTTCTGGTTTGTTTGCTTTTGTTGTATCCGGGTACTGGGACAACAATTGGTTGGGGGTTCATGAAATACCTCGAGAATATTGACGAAATGAAGTCTTATGATTGGTGTGGTGCAACAAAACAACATCTTACAAGATCAATAGCACGCAACATCAACCAAATTGATAGAGTGTGCGGATGTGTGATCATCTTATTGGTAAGTAAATACCTCACTTACAACTTATAAACTATAATATTTACATTTACTAAATACTAATTTATAACATTTTTTTGTCCTCAACAGTATTGGATATGTGAGCATGCAAAGATCATCAAACCAAATGACAAGAACCCAATCCCAAGATTTGCAAAATGGAACATTACACATCTGGGAGAACAATTGGCAAAGTCATCCTTGCATGATCTGAAACATATTGAGGTATCCATTGATATCCTTTGTTTTGTTTAAACAAATATTAGATTTTGTTATGCAGTGATAAATTTTAGCAAGACTAATAAATTCTTCTTAATCTTCATGGTGTCACGTTTGTGGTAGAAAAATTATTTAGGCATTTCATCTGTGCTAGGAAATTATTCAATAAACAAGTTTTATCAGTGTATAACCTTTATTTCTTTAATTGAGTGATGAATTTTGCTATGCAGCGAAAAATTTTGATATGGACTGATAACTTGTTGCTCATAGTTATAAATTTTCTTAGTTAGCTTCATTGAGTGATAAATTTTGCTTAATGCTGCTAATTCACTGATAAAACTTGTTATCATGAACCAAATCACTAGTCTTATTATAAATTTGAATCACCGAATGATAAATTATTACTTAACTTTGTGTCATATCATTCTTTTTAATAATTTTCATTCATGTAGGAGAACAATTTGAAAGACACAATTGAAGAACAGAACATATACAAACAATTGCAACCACAAACAGATGATGAGCATGAAAATGAAGAATGTAACTTTAAGGAACAAGAGCAGACTGAATTATCTGAAAAGGAAGAAGAACCAATTATAGAAAGATATTCAGTCTCAGTCCAGGAAGAAATATGTCGATCAGTAACAAACGCAATATCCCTCTCCGGAGTCAAAATACCTAATAACTTTGACAAGAACCAATGCCAATTGTCATAACTTTCATTATCAACAATAGCAAAACATAACAGATATAAACCTACAAACAAAATATATATACACGTTTCAATAACAAATAAAAAAATTACAAAAGGAAAATCAAAACACAAAGTATATAAATATAGCACCAGCCATAGATAAATTTATCACTGTATAAATATAAAAATTTAACAAAAGTATACAGCATAAATTTATCACTAATAGATTGACCATACTCAACAATCAACACTCTCCAGTAACAAAAATGATAGAATTATCACTGTTTCAATAATAATAACAAATAGACACAAAATATACCTTGGTTACCATCTTTTGTCGTAGCAGCCAATAAACAACCTTCGTGTCTTCCTTTCAGGAAAGTTCCATCAAGCATCAACACAGGCCGACAATACTTGAAACCATGAATACATGCCTCAAAAGCGAAAAACAAGCATTTGAAATGTCTTCTTTACTATCAATATCAAATTCCATATAAAAACACTCCTCGGATTGCAAGATTACGCATCAACATACCAACGAAGATCGTCAAATGATGATGAATAGTCACCAAAAACAAGACCCCTTGCTTTTTCAACACCCATCCAAGCTCGCCGATAAGAAACTTCTGTTCCATAATAGTTATTGAAATCACAAACCACCTCACTAACCGATGTCAAAGCCTTATTACGAATATCACTTGAAATTAGCCCACCAATCATACTTGAAGTCATCCTAGCATGTTTAATTGTACGAAAAGAAGATCCACAAGTATGAACATCATCAAATTGTTTAATAACAAAAGCTTCACTATAATATTCCACTCTAGCATGCACGCTCCATAAACATCCCAAATCAGCCCTTCTCTTACAATGAACAGTGACACGATCCTTATCATTCTTAACAAAATCAAAATTAAAACCGGAATGAATAGAATACTTTGACAACGCATCTCGAAATTCAACAACTCCTTGAGTAAACCTTTGTCCCACTCCTTTCATACAATTAACCCACCCATCGGAGAGCAAAGGTTTCCGTTGATTTGAATAAAATGAAGGCAAAACATCAGTTTCACAAACAACACTACTATTACTACCACTAGCTTCACCATCACAAATCATATAACCTTCACCAAAGAACAACACTTTACAAAAACATCAATACGATGAATATCACAAGAAAACAGTCCAACCATACCTCCAAATCCTCTTCACTTTGTAGACCACAACAAGAATGTCCAGGCATTGAATACGATATATTCAAAGAACTACCAACTAACTCACTCCACTTTGCACACAATTTATATACTAAATCCTTGAAATTAAATCCATCATTATACTTGATAACCAATGTCACACCTCTAAACTTGCACATAAAAAACAAACAATTCTCCATCACTATAAATTCTGCAACAAATAAATATTATATTTCAGCAAACAACTCAAACACCCTAAAACAAAATCAAATACAGTGATAAAATTATCAACCAATTCAAACACATCCAAAAACCAACACTGATAACTTTAACAGTTAACACCACCAAAGACCAAGAACAG